>APFE030625289.1:168857-199058 GCA_000404065.3 Pinus taeda | reverse complement strand
TTTGGGGGAGTGAGATAGAGGGAGGTGGGAGATAATGGATAGAGATGAAGGAATATAGAGATGAGGGGAGAGAGATGGAATTGGAGGGGGAAGGAGAGGGGCAGAACAAGAAAAACATAAAGGGAGAAAGGTGGAGAGGGAGGGGGTGACAAGGGAGTCATGGAGAGAGAGTGAGGGAGAGAGGAGAGTGGGAGGGAATAGAGAGAAGGATATAGATAAAGAGGGAGATAAGGGGAAGAGAGAGATAGATAGAGAAGGGGAAGAGAGGGAGAGTGTGTGTGTGTATGTTTGGGAGGTGAGATAGTGAGGGGGAATAACAAAGAGACACAAATAAAAATATAGATATTATATAGTATTATATAACCAACCTAGATCCATATTAGCCCTATAACTATCAAGTGCTGATAGGGATCCAATCTCTCGAGATGGAAACCTTTCCTCAAGTTTTGCACTAGAAAAAAAGGTTTGCACCTCGATAGATTGGATCCCTCTCAGCGCTTGATAGATTCAGGGTTAAGATAGATCTAGGTTGATTAATATGAAATTAAAGTAGTTTTTATTTGATATTATAGTCTTAGAAAATAAAATTCCTCTTCAAAATAATTTCAAATTGGAACTATATCCAATTAGATTCAATGAATAGATTTATGAAAAATACATAAAATAATTTTTTTAATTAAAAAATATATTTTTTGAATTACAAATTATTAGAAAAAAATAATGAAAATTAGGCTCACCTATACACTGTGTGACAACGAAGAAATGTTTAAGGAAGGATAACCTTTCAACAAATCTTTAACAACCTTCATCCTATCCTATCGCTTGTAAGTTTAGATTTCTTGACACAATTAATATGACTAACATAAAAAATTGATTCATATTATTGTAGTACTTGTTAGGTAGTTGTATTTTGTTCTTAGAATAAATTAGTCATTCATGTTAGTCATTTTTATTTGTATTAATTATTAGCTAGTCACATATTTTAACCATGAATAAATTAGTTATTTATGTTGGTCTTTTTTAGTTTGGTCACTAAGATTTCTCATTTTTGGTAGTATTTCACTTGGAAAAGTTGCAGTGACTAACCTTTTTAATCGCTTAGTCACTAATTTCTCATTTTATACTATTGAATGTTCTACAAAATTTTAATGAGTCACATAAAAAACCTCCAAGAGAAGCACTCAGGTTTTACGAGAACCTAGGAGCCAACGTGCATTTGAAAAAACTTAAATACAAACTAGAAATTTCGAATCCATGAAGAAAAACTAAGTCTAATACAAAGGGGTTCATGACCCTCAAAACTACTTGAAATATTTGAATAATAACGGAAAAAATATCAAGAACCCGGAAAGAAGAAGAAAATATGCATGAAAGTTGGTTTGTTGCATAGCTAAGATGCAAACAACCTTGGTAAAAAACTATGGAGCAAGCGACCGAACCCTCTCACCTGTAGGGAAAATGAAGACAAGAATGCCAGATTAATAACCCTTCCAGAACTAGAAACAATTTCACAAGAATAAAGAAGAGAGAAAAAAGAGTTAACACAAGAAAACCAGTGTGGTCAATACCAAGAGCAATTTACCTAATTGGAAGCATTGGGTGTTTGGTGTCTTATAGGATAAATTTTGTTGTAAGAGAAAGAATAGGAGTTAAAAACCTTGTAGGGGCTCATTTGCTGGAATCCAAGGGAAGGAAGAAAAAGACACAGTGTTACCTGAAAGTTTATGGTTATGCCACACATCAAAGAAGAAGAAACTATTTTTTCCAATACATAAACCATTGTTGCAAGTTGGGAACCATCAAATACTATAAAAATAACCATTTGACGAACCATAGAATGCTATATTTACAAAATGAAATAGAAAAAAATAGCCCAACTCTAACTCAAGAGAAAATAACAATGGAATCATCGAATAGAAACCCTTGGCATAGTATGTTTTGTTACAGAGACACTGTAGAAAGGAGGTAGAGTAACAATGTCAATGACGAGAATAGAAGTGGGGTGGTTACCCATAACCGTCCCAAGAAAAACTAGGTCATCCTATCGTCATCTAGGGTGACCAATGGTCAGTATAAGAATATGTGTCCCTTACAAGAAGAGCTAGAGTTAATGTTGTGGGTGCCAACTAGAGGTTCGTGAGACTTTCCTGATAACACAGAGCCCAATCGTTTCTCTTCACCTAAGAATTAACAAATATCCATTATTAATGTTTACTTGTAGCACTGTGGATAGCCACAATAATACTCATAACATGATTTAAGTTAAGATGCAAAGTATTAATGTAAGTATCTACCTTCATAAATATAACAACGCCAACAATAATTTTGCACGTACACCATGATGTTGTTTTGAATGTTTAATACTATATAGGGAATATATTTCCTCCATAAAATCTCGGCAACAGAAAGCTTAAGTACCAAAACTAAGAGGTGAAATTAAAAAAAAAACATTATGTGCTAATGGATGTTACAGTTGGTATGAGATAATAAAATGAACCTAAACAAGTAGAAGTATCTAGTAAAATAGATTCCATCCAATAACAAAGACCTACATTATAGTGTTGGGGGCTATGGGGATCCTCATTAATACAAAAACTCTTCTCACTACACCAGATCTGAGAAAACTACTAATATTCAGGATGCTTTTGTAGTTAGTGAGGTGGCTAGAAGTATACCTAAACTTAATGATTCTTTGGATGATCACCAAACATAATACCAACCAACTATGATCAAATTTGAAGGTAAGATATATAACCATGCTATGTCTCTTCTAATAGATCTAGGAGAAAGCTTAAGTTATATTAGTCCTAAGATAGTAGAAATGTTCCATCTACATAACCATAATTTAAAAATCCATGGTTATTGTAGCTGGAGAGTATGGAAAAAAAAAAGAGTGTCTACTAAAGTAGATAATTTCCCTATTGAGATAGCAGGCCAAAAAATTGGCATAAATTTGAATGTGTTACCCCTAGGGTCTTACGATTTATTAATTAGTATGGACTAGTTAGAAGGGAATTGATCCTTTGTAAACTTCAAAGATAAAACTACCAATTATCTCACTAAAGAGGGTGTCAGGCAAGAGATTCAAGGGGTAAGGATACCCATTAAGTTGCAACCAATTACAACCTCCTAGCTAGGAAACTGTATTATGAAAGAATTCCAAATCTATGTTTTTCAAGTAGGATATACCAATTCAAAGGATAAGAAATCCACCTTAGAAAATATGCCAACTGTTCAAGATTTTTCTGATGTGTTTTTGAAAGAAATTTTGAGGCTACCTCCCAAATGAGACATATAATTTACCATAACATTTATTCTAGGGGCTACACCAGTTTCAAGAACCCCTTATTGAATGAGCATACTTGAACTAAGTGAGCTAAAGATGAAGCTACAAGAATTAATTGATAAGTGATACATTTTCCCAAGTGTATCACCTTGGGGAGCCTTTGTGTTGTTTGTTAGGAAAAATGATGTTACTATGAGACTTTACATTGACTAAAGGAAATTTAACATGCTAACCATTAATAACAAATATCTATTGCCAAGAATCAGGAATTTGTTTGATCAAGTCAAGGGCATGACGCTATTTTCTAATATTAATTTGTGATTAGGTTATCATTAGATAAGAATAAAGGAAGAAGACATTCCTAAAATAACTTATAGAACTTGTTATGGTCATTACTAGTTTGTGGATTTTTCCTTTAGGTTTACCAACCCCCTAAAAACATTCATTAGCCTTATGAATGGCATCTTCCACCCTTATCTTGATAAATTTACCCTAGTTTTTATTGATGATATTCTTATATATTCAAGAAATTTGGAAGAGCATAAGAAATATTTGCACATAGTCTTGCGAACATTATGGGAACACCAATTGTACACCAAATATAGTAAGTGTGACTTTTATAAGGATCAGATACAATACTTAGGACATATGATTTCTAGAGAGGGGATAATTGTTGACCCTAAAAAAAACAAAATTATTATGGAGTGACCTATTCCAAGTAACATTGTTTATATTCAATCTTTTATGGGCTTAGTGGGATATTATCATTGTTTTATTAAACGATTGTTTAGAATAGCTTATCCTATAACTTATCTCTACAAGAAGAGAAAGCCTTTCAAGTGGACAATTGACTCCCAACATAGCTTTTAACAATTGAACATTTGTAGACTACAACCCCAATATTAAATATTGCAGACCCAAAGAAGGAGTTCATCATATGCACTAATGCATGTCAAGAAGGAGTGGGAGGAGTATTGATGCAAGAGGGCAAGGTAATTTCCTATAAATATTGAAAATTAAAAGAGCACGAAAAAAGATACTGTGGTTATGACTTAGAGTTAACTCTAGTAGTACACACTTTAAAGGTATGGAGACACTTATTAGGTAAATGTTTGTGTTGATGACTGACCATAGCAGTCTAACTAGTTTCTTTAAGAACCTAACCTCAATGCACGACAAGCTAGATGGAAAACCTTTCTAAGTCAATTCTATTTTTATATTATACATTTAAAAGGAAGAGAAAATTATGTGATTGATGTATTAAGTAGGAAATCACATTATATTATATATATATATATATATATATATTATATATATATATATATAATATATATTATATATATATATATATATATATAATATATATTATATAATATATATATATAGTCAAGTGGAATTCAATTTTTCAAACACTAGTATAAAATGGCTAATTAGTTACTAAAAAAGGATTAAAATTTGCATATAAATGACTATTTTTTAGTTAGTGACCAATAATAGCTAATTTATAGTATCTTATAACATGACCAACTTTTAGTCCTTTTTAGTTTAGTCATTAATTTGGTTATTAATTTCCACAATTAATGAACAAATATACAACAAAATATATTATTATATGATCGCGTGAGAAAACCAATTAATTACCAACAAATATGACCAAAATGTTTTTCGTGATATAATATACTCTAAAAGCTATTAAAAGTCATCTATATGCAAATTTTAATCATCGTTTGAAACCAATTAATGAAAAAAAAATATGACGAAATTTCGGTATGTTATAAGATACTGTAAATTAGCTATTAATAGTCACATATATGCAAAATTTAGTCATCATTTGTAATCACAAATTTATCATTTGCAGTAGTCATTTATCGTTTTTTGGTAGTTTCATATTCATTATATAAACGACTAATTTAATAGTTTTTATTAATTTCATTTACTTTCATTAATAATCATTATAAACAACTAATTTATTCATATACTTATTTTATTTGTGTTTATCATTAATCAACATAAATTACTAATTTATTCATTTTAAATTGATTTTATGTGTTCATTATTAATTAACATAAATTAATTAGTATCATTTTACAACTAAATTTTAAAAAAAATGTCATACAATGTGCATGTTCATCTAATAAGAAATCACAAAGTTACATATTTAAATTACAATACTAAATAATATCAAACACAATTATAAATAATTTCAACCACATAAATTATATTATACAAAAGTCAAGTATTACAATATCAGTTTCCAACTTAATATTGGTTGGACTACAATTTATGCATGAAATATTGTTTGATCACTTCAAAACATTATCATTGTGTTGCCAAGGCATTGCAAGTGAATTCACCAACTCTAAAGACTTGACCATTAACTTATATGTGTGTGTCTCAAGCAAGATATTGGATTTAAGGGTATCACTAGACTAGTTCTCTTCTCTTTCTTTTTTTGCATTTGTAACTCTAGTGTTATTGTTCTCCTCTTTCTTCAATTATTTCTTCTTACAATTAATATTGAGTTCCTCTTCTGAAAATGAAAGAAGATACAATGGCAAGAATAAGACATGAAAATCGATGAATAATGGAATATAAAATAAGTTGACTATAAAAGATCTATATGTCATATATCCACTAGTACAAAATGACTAACTAGTTACTAAAAAAGTGACTAAAATTTGCATATAAATGACTATTTTTAGTCAGTGACCAATAATAACTAATTTACAGTATCTTATAACGAGACCAACTTTTAGTGATTTTTAGCCTAGTCATTAATTTGCTTCCTCAATTTTACCATATAGTAGTATATTTAGTCATTAATTTGGTCATTAATTTCTCATTGGTTTAGTCATTAATTATTGCAATTAATGACCAAATATACAACAAAATATATCGCTATATGAATCCTCAAGAAAACCAATTAATGACAAAATAAATATGACCAAAATGTTGGTTATGTTAAAAGATATTGTAAATTAACTACTAATAGTCATATATATGCAAATTTTAGTAATCATTTGAAACCAATTAATGACCAAAGAAATATGACTAAATTTTAGTTGTGTTATAAGATATTGTAAATTAGCTACTAATAGTCGTATATATGGAAAACTTAGTCATCATTTTAATTAAAAAGTTATCATTTTAAGTAGTCATTTATCATTTTTTGTTATTTTTATATTCATTATACAAACCATTGATTTATTAGTTTATATTCATTTCATTTAATTTCATTCATAATCATTATAAATGACTAATTTAGTCATATATTCATTTTATTCGTGTTCGTCATTAATTAATATAAACTACTAATTTAGTAGTTTTAGATTGATTTTATGTGTTCATTACTAATCAACATAAACTAATTAGTATGATTTTGTGACTAATTTTTAAAAAATGTCATACAATGTGCACGTTTATCTAATATGATAATGCAAAGTTACATATGTTAATTACAAGATTAAATAATATCAAGTCCAAATAAAAATAATTTCAACCATATATATTTTATTATTAAAAGATCAAGTATTACAATATGAGTTTCCAACTTAATATTGGTTGGACTACAATTTACACATGAAATATTGTTTCATCATTTCAAAATACTATCACTGTGTCACCAACGCATTGCAAGTGAATTCACCAACTCTGAAGGCTTGATCATCAGTCTCTATGAGTGTGTTTTATGCAAGATATTTATTCTAAGGGTATCACTAAATAGATTATCTTCTCTCTCTCTCATTTCGCATTTGTTACTCCAGTGTTATTATTCTCCTATTTCTTGAATTGTTACTTCTTACCATCAATATTGAATTCCTCTCATGGAAATGAAAGAAGATACAATGCAGATTATAATACATGAAATATGATGAATACTTTAATATAAAATAAATTAAACTATAAAATATTTATACAACATATACCTGAACATTCGATAGTGGCCACTATGCAGCTAGATGAGCAGCGTAAACAAAGAAAATAAAACGTCACCAAAGAAAAAAACACCTTAGGAGCTTAGTATTAAACCTTGAACAAAACCTTAGACACAATCATACCAACTAAGTTACATGTTAAAAATATAAGGAAATAGATAACTTGTGAAAACAAATGGAAAAAGAATATATCAATGTAAAAAATGTCCTTATTGCTTGTTATAAAAGATTCATGTTCCTTAAATTTGGATATTCTTTTTCCCATAGTAAAATTTTCTCACTATTATGACTTATGTTTTTAGGATCATGAGATTGATTCAACATCATATTGGATTGTGGAGACAAAATGATTCAACTTTCCAAGATGAGTACCTCACTTGGTTGAATGAAGGTGCTAGTTGTGAGTACTGTCAAAACATTAGGGAAGAATAACACTAAGGCCTAAGAAAATATATCACCACTTGTCCACTGAAATAAAAAATTTAAATCCCACAATCCCCTTTAGGAGTACATTTTGATGGATGGATATCACACTCTAAGAGATGATTGTCTAATACAATGAGGAGTATGCATATATTGTCACAATGCCCCTCACAGTCAGATCATATAGTTTTTTCCTATAATATATTTTTTCTAAGTAATGCTAATTCTATTAATAAAAATAGTAAATGTACAATGAGGCTCCAGCCTCTGCGGTGCTTAACAAAGTTATGTCATGATTAGTCAGTGAAAACTAGAATAGGATTTCTCATCGAGGGGAAACCAGTCAGAGTGAACCCAATTAAAAGTATGCCCACACAAGGGACCTAATTCAAAACAAACATAGACATCTAAGAAATTTTATGAAAATTAACCACATATTTTAAAAAATCGTTTAAAAAGAATTCCTAAGATTCATCAAAAACCTAGCGTCTTGAACAGCTGGCTGCATGGATCCACTAGGTGTCGCTTGGTGGAGGCTCTTCCACAATGAGACATCTGTACTCATCCTAGTCCTCCACCACTGCAGAAGTGCCACCAGGGATGCGCTCATCTACATATGTGCCATGTGAACTACCTTCGACTGCATGCTTGCCTCCAGAGGTGTCCTGACCATGTGGAGTGCTATCATGGCCATCTTTGCGTCTAGGTAAAGCGAACCTGCTATTCAAATGTTTTTGTTTGTTGATGGCTTGCTTTTCATTTACCTTCTTCTACTTGTTGTTACCCTCTTTTTCTAGAAATGGATCATGGGTCTGAGCATCCTGCTTATCCTGCGGTAGAATTTCTTCACTGAAGGCTACTATTATAGTGGCAATTATATCAGGACTATTCAAGGTATTATGAAAGTGGAATTGGGTCAAGTGGTGTGACAAATGAGGGGGGTAGGGGGGTTGGTTGTTTGTCTTGCAACATTCATTCTTCTAGCACCATAGGCATGGGTCTGACCTCTTTGGCTACAGGTGGCAGGATATATGCCAAGGAAATTACCTTTGATGGAGATGTCGAAGGGGAGGAAGAAGGGGTAGTCGGCTCAGGAGGTGGTGGCGAAGGGGAGCGAATATTTCTACTGTGGCTGCTACCTCTCCTACTGCACAACAGATGATGAAGACGTGGCATGTCTCTCTAGGGAGGTTGGCTATTAATGGTGTGGGCTGAGATGACAATAATGTTAGCACTGATTGCCAAGGTTCAGGCAGGGGTGACAATGGAATTGATAGAGCTATTCAGGCAAAGAGTAGTGGTATTCTGAGAACAATTTAAAGCACAATGAGTAGTTTGAGAGAAATGGACGCCATTCCCCAAATCCACATAACTGAGAAGCCAACAGTGCCTCCTTATTGTCGTGCGAGAGCTTGGCTCCGTAGCATCAAGGGGGAAAGAGTAATTTAGTGGGGAAGGAGAGAACGAATTCAAGCTTGCAGAAGCCATAGCCTTAAGCCTGTCGTGAGCTTCTCTACCTGAGCAGAAAATTAATGGTGCCTGTAGTTTGACAGTAGCTTGCCATAAATGGGCATGGATGGGGGCGTGGGTGGCCATGTGGCTTGGCCATCTGCCTTCCTCATGTCTAATCTCCATTAAATTCAAATTAATCACCTGCATCTAGGGGTGTCGCATTGTTTTCTATCAGTTCGTTATATTCCTGTAGCTGGGAAGCATTGGTTATTATGTTGAACGAACCTGTATGTAGAGTTCGATCACTATCCACCCCCAAATTTTCTAGGATATCAAAAAATTTGTTGCATTCTCTTCTAATATGTTTGAGAGTGATTGCTCTATTAGTTGTGAGCCATTGTTCAATGAGCTCTAAACGTTCTGCCAATCTCCAGCTACTGACCACTTTGTGTGCAGGGGTCCCCTGAAGAATCTGTTTATCCATATTGATAAGAATCTAAGAATCACCTTCTATTACTAAGGGAAAGAGGCCACGATGTTGAGCTAGAAGAAGCCCTTGCCACAACCCCTCTAGCTCAGCAGAATTGTTCGTATCCTGTCCAATCGAGCCCAGGAAAATTAATAGTGGTTTTCCTTCGTGATCCCTGAATTCTCCTCCATAATCTGCTCTGATTGGGTTGCCTTTGGAGGCCCCATCAAAGTTTAATTGAAATATATTATGTGGCATAGGGATCCATTTATTGTGAGTATTGTGATGATAAGAGGATTTACTGTGTTTTGCTTGTACTTGGTTAATCCAAAGATTCCAGTATGTCCATATATTTTTCTCCTATGGAAGGGTAGGAAAGTCCTTTTCATTCCAAGTTTGGAGCATTAAGGTTTCCTAAAGATTATTGCAAATGTTGCTCCATAGGACCTCTATTGTTGTACATTGATCTTTGAAGATGCGGTGATTCCTTTCTTTCCATATAGACCAAATGAGAAGACCTGGGATGATTTTCCACGAAGATTTTAGCAAGTTTCTCTTTTACAGAGTTATTTCCTAGTTATAGATGGTGTTCATAATGTCTTATTTATCTCTGCCTTTTTTTTGACATCTAAATCTTGCTTTTTCCTAGAGTTTATTTGCCAAATTACATGTGTTCATGAGGTGCTGGATGGTCTCTTCCTGTTGTTTACAATTGGGGCATATTGAGGGCCCGTGGAAACCTTTTTTCCATAGTTTGTCCCAAGTGAGTATTCTTTTTTGACATAATAGCCAGAGGAAAGTAGAGACTTTGGGCCAAATATTGGGTGACCATACTTTATCCCAAAGAGGATCCTTGACTGTTTAATTTCCAATCAGTAGTTTGTATGCCTCTTGAGTAGTAAAGGTACCACGTGAATTGTACCCCCAACGTATTATATCCTTCTTGTCAGAAAAATGAAATTTCTGATTGGTGAGCTCTATGTCCAATTCCTTATATATAGTCTCTATTCCTTGATTGAGGAAGTGGGTCATGCTTATCCATTTTCTATATCCCTAATTGACGGTAGGCATCCAATACTAGCTGACTCTATCCATATGAGGCTCTTCCCAATCCTCTGTTTGATGAGGTTTGATCAGGTTGCTTAGCTTGGGTATTTGTTGCCAAGAGTCACCCCAAAAGCATGTATTGTTGTCATCCCTTATTTCCCAGAAACTGTGTTGTTGGATTATATCTTTATTCTGACTGGACGCATTCCAGATTAAGGATCCTTTTTCCTTTTTTGTGAGTCAAGTTAACTCATTTGGCGGTCGGTTGTTTGCATATTTGGAAGTCCAAAGGATGGCCCAAGGTGTATGTGGAGCAGAGATTCATTTCAACCATGTTTTGTCCTATAATAATAATGATATTATACTATTTAATTATAAATTATGACTATGAGATAACTATTAGTTTGAATAATTAGTCTGAAATTTTGTTTTTATTATTTTTGTATAGCTGAAAATATTTGGAAAAAAAAGGTACTTTTGTGACTAGTTAATTTCGAGTGAATCTAAATATAAAATAAATTATGGTGCCTTAGTGTTTCACTAGCAGTTATCCACTCTTTGTACCACTTTCTCCCATGTCCTCTATTGCTTTTGATGAATTCCTCTATGATGATACCCAATGCCAATGCAATGGACATTTATCCTCAATGTTTTTCTGAGCCAAAGGGAAGTTGTACAAGTAACAACCAAAAACTAGCATCAAATATTTTATTGGGGGCCAAAATGCAGTAATTATATGGCAAAACAAGAAACATTGCACGTTAATCATCTTCCCCTTAATATTGATTAATAACTTATTTGCATGATCATGTAATACTAAAGTGTCAAGTAGGGACATTTAAAGTTAGTCATCCATCAATATCACCTTTGAGAGTGCTTAGTAGTTAATACTTCCTATTACACACGTAGTAGATCACCAAATTCAAGGGTATCAATATAAACACAACAAAAATGAAATTAAAAGAAATGTTGGGAAGTCAAATGCAACTAATCTTGAGTCAAGAAAATACCAAGCCCTTCACATTAGCAAGGAATTCTTCGTCACTAAAACAAAAAATCCTTCTATTGCAACATTTACACCTTTTCTTTAATTTGTTTAATTGAGAACATAACTTTCTGAAAAAATCAATAAAATAAAATAAAATAAAAATTCATTGAAAAAGGTCTCAAAATCCTAGCAAATGCTCGAGTGATTGTTGCATCAATGAAACAAAAAGATAATTTTTCAATATGATTTGAACTTGTAGAATATATTGAAGAATATGAAGCTTTCTCATCTCTTTCTCCTAATCAAATTGTAATCTATGGGTTCCAATCAAGTAATCAATTTCCCTCCAAGATAGTTAAGACAACACTTTCAAGAAGGAATTCTAGAAGCACTGGGATAGTAAAATTGGAATTAACTAGGAGGAAAATGAAGCACTTTAGTGGGTGCTCCAAAATATTTGAATGAAACTAAAAATAATTTTACACTCCCTCCACTCATTTTAAAACAAAAACCATTCAGCTGCATCTCATTTATTTTCCACCTTTCTATAATATACAATTCTTTGAGCAAGAATAGAGCATTCATAAACATTGTCATGAAAGAGCACTCTTCCTAATCTTAATAAGTGGGGCTCTATCAAATAAACAATTTCATGTAGTGAATAAATCTTACATGGAATATATCAGTGATTAAAATGACAACTTTATTCTTAATCTCATTACAACAAAAATAAATTCAAGCCTAACTAGTTGGGATCTAACAAACCAAGAATTTCATGTAGTAAAGTAAACTTACATGGTAGATTGAAATTATTTGTAATGAAAACTTTATTCTTGATCTTACTACGACATAGATAAATTCAAGAGTACATACATATTTCCTTCTCTGAGACAAACTTTGAACACATTCTGAGATTTCATAGAAATACAATGATATGATTTACCTATAGGACATGCGAAATATATCTACATATAGCATCTGTCACTAGAAAATAGTGTTATTGAGACACCATCTCATGGAATTATAACCATGTAGATAGATAGTGTTATAGAGATACCTTGCAACACCTATTCAACACTACCTTCAAGCTTCAAATTCATCAATTGATTTACTTTAGTAGAAAATTCTAGTGGGATTTCATTAAATACAACCTAGCAAAAGCCAATTATGATAGTTTTCATTACCTTCTTTAGATCTATCTCCCTCTAGAAATAGAATAACTGATATTCCACAATTTTTGAGGTACTTTCTTCATGTTTGACATGGGCTATTGGGTTCTTCACATGGAACAAGTTGCAAATATTAGATGTTTAATGGAAACAATCATGCAACTATAGGTTTCTCCTAAAGTCTCTTGGGTGAATTATAAAACACCATCTACTTAAAACAAGATATATGGTAGTAAGAAAAACCTACCCAAGATCCCACTTAAGAATTCAAAATGTTGCAAATAGGAGATGTCTTAAACAATATCAACTATTTAATTGCATAGTTAAACTAAAATATATGAATCTTTAAAATGTTGAAAAGTGTGAAAAAAAATGGAGTTGGAATATCATAGTTATGTCAAGGTAGATATAGCTATTTAAAATGTAACTTCTATCTAAAACATGTAATTGTAACTTCTATATAAAAAAATGGAGTTGGAATATTATAGTTACGTTAGGGTAGATATAAGTACATGATATGTAACTTCTATATAACATTCCAAATATCCCCTTTCAGTCATTTAAGAGACTAACAATTTTTTTTTTAATCTTCGATTAATGACATGAAATAATTTTTTCCTATATTCAGTTAATAACTTAATAATCCACAAAAAATAACATTGAATTGGTTATTCACCAACTAAGGGGAAATTTTAAACCAATGTGAAAATGCTTACTCATTCCCCAGCCATATTTTTGATATTTTATTTGTGTGCAGATTTAAGCTAGTGTAATGTAACTTCTACATATTTGATAATTTAAACATAAAAAATTACACAAGTTGAATTTATACAATTAACATATGCACAATAAGATACGATATGCATGAGTTATAAGTAATATGACATTTACATGTTATATCAAGACAAACATTTTCTCATCTCAGTAATTCTTATCTTATAGTTGCTGATCAATATAGCGTTTAAAATTATGATCCATCCTTGTCATATCTTATATTTAATGATGGATATAACTTTTAAAAGAACCAACCTTGTTTTTTATTTTATGTACGGTTAATTTAAATGGAAGTGGTCATAATTTTATTCGATATTATCTTGTACAATTGGAAATAAAATGATATGGGGGTGGTGTTTCTATTGATTTTCAAACTTGTTTTAATTACCTAAATTTATCCTATTTAAAGTAAATAGTTGCACTAACCATTCTAGTGATTTTAAAACTTGTTTTAATTACCTAAATTTAGCCTATTTAAAGCAAATAGTTGCACTAACCATCTTATCTTGAAGCCAGTAACATTTCTTGAGGGCATCTTCATGACATCCACCATCTCTGAAAATTATGAAATATTAGTAGTATCTTGAACTAAATAGACAATGTTTCCATAGAGAATCTTTATTGTGTTTTTTACTTAGTGTCACAAATTTATTGATATTTTATTATTCTTGGCTTTCATTTGCATTGTAAGATTGAATTCATCATGCTTGCTAGGATTTTTAGTTGTGCACACATCATATTTCTCACTTCTAATTTTATGAAAAATATAGAGTATGCATAATGACATGTAGTGACATGTGGGTGTCTATTTTACTCAATGATATGCTTGACTTTTTAAACCATTCCAATCCTACCACAATGAAATTAAGAGAGAGAAGGACACAAGAAGGACTATCAATAAATGAAATTATAGACTTTAGAATGAAACTTAAATTGGACCTGAATGTAACAATAACTATTTGCAACTTGCTAGTCACCGATGAGCATCGAATCACACTCTGAAAATTTCCTTGCATTATGAAAATTTGGATGCACCTACACTAATCCTCTGTAGTAGTTATAGGGCTTGCCTATAGATATAATTTTAGAAGCAATCCTACTCTTACAATTCTTCCCTATATGGATCACCATTTCCCCCCCATATTGATAGTTATTTTTCAAGGAAACAGAATAGAACTCTCCAATTCTGTCATCACCTTTCAAAACAATGCTTGAGTATTTCTAGGTGATTTTCGAACCAATATCTACTCAATTCCATGAAATCCTTGATTTGTATCCATTGCACAAACCACTTTTTGTAATAAAATTATAAATCCCACGTCTGTATTCCTCATCCCCGACATACCAATTCATTACAATGGAATAATTTATCATTGTTCCCTTGGTGCAATAGAGATCTACTACTATGGAATGAAGATGATTGGTGTCATAAAATGGTGCAATGTGTCCTTCAATGTATGTCACATAACTCCTCTCGTCTCACATAACTCCTCTCATCTACAACAATAAGAGTCCTCTCAAACTGCCTGGTCTACATTTCATTCATCATGAAATAAGTGGATATTTCCATGGGTGACAAAGTGTGCTTGGGGATTTAATAGAAGGATCTATCAGTAAAAACAAAATACAATGTATCATAATAGTTACCGGTAGTAGGAACAACCTTGGAAAGCTACTACCTAAATACATCAAGATGCTCCTGAATTACCTCTTATAACAAAGAAAAGATAACCTCAACTACCTATAGAATCTACATATGCATGGTTGCAATGAAAACACAGTAAAAAACATCTACAACAACAATGGTCAATCTCTTCTTCTAGTCAAGGGTGTGCCCAGCTTTTGAAAAGTATCAAGTAGGTCACTATCCACCTCATCTAGGCTCCTCTTCTTCTTCTACTCTCTCTGTTTGAGTTTAGAATAATAGCAAAGGTCTTGGAAATTCATGGGTGGGTAAAATTTATCTGGCCATTTGGGTTCTTCCATTTTTAATCATTGTGTGTAAGAAATGAGTCCAAATTGCAAAATCCATTAAGGTTCCTTCTTTCTAGCTGAAATTAACCTAAGATTTGAAGATTTGTAATGTTTATTGGATCTAAGTATATTATACTTAAAATATAACATGGTTTAAAATTGTAGGCATTGAGATCAGAATCTAAGGATGAAACAATAAGCTTTTATGTTCATGATTACAAAAAAATTTAATTTCATGTAACAAGGTTTGAGGAAGGTATAGTATTTGCACCCTACTACAAAAATTTCTTGCATCACTTCATGCCTTTGAATTTGGTCATGGTAGATTCCATTACACAAACAATCAACCACTAAAAAACAATGAAAAAAAAACTAAAATTTCATGCATTCCTTCCCTAGAAAAGTTAGGGAGTGAAGTGATCTCTACAGTAAGGACATGGAAAATGATTACTTGTGCATTTTCTATGAAAACTAAAAATAAAATTTCATGCATTTCGACCCTAGAAAATTTAGGGAGGAGCAAACTGATCTGTATAGTAAGGACATCCAAAATTATTACTTATCCATTGTCTTTTGATGAATTGTTCACCGCAATCAAGATTTGGATTGTCATAATCATTAAACCCTTTGTACAATAAGGACTTGCAAAATTCTTACTTGTGCATTATGTTTTGATGAATTGTTGGCTGCAATCAAGATCTGCATTACCATAATCATTAAACCATCAACTGTGGATGAAATTTTGCTTTGATCATATAAACTGTCAAATTTTTTCACCCATAAGAAAAAAAATTATCTTTAGTAAAAAGGAAGAAATATTGAGAGTTGAAATTCATACCCATGTACAAATGGCCAAAAAATCCATGCCCAATGACCTTGTCCTTCTGCATGTTGATGCTCTCCTAAGGTGTTTCCCATGAAAATTCCATCTGTGGTTGGAATCCCATGAAATCCATAGATCACGTTGGTGGTCTTTCTTCTTCTCACATTTCCACACAAATATTAACAAGGTAGATAAAAATGCAGTGCTACAATACTAGTGCTAAGATGGAAATTAAAAAGAAAAGAAATATTTATAATGGAAAATATAAAAATTAATTATTATAATATAAAATAAATATATATAAATTCAAATTGGGTTAAATGATCTATTTTTAGTAAGAATTTGGTTTTTTTATGCTAGATTAAAAAGAAGAAGAAGAAGTTAATAAATGATATTGGGATGAGTGTAAACATTTAAATATCACCTCAATAGTAATAGAAAGTTAAATTAATAAAATTAATAAAATTAAATATGTTATATTTTGATTTTGTTATTAACTTGTGAATAGGCTTTGTTACAATACCATGGGCCAATACCATGGCTTCTCAATACTACTAGTCCAAAAACCATAACTTATTTCACAACTAAAATATGTTATAACAATATGACAAGACTCTTAACCGTGAATATTCACCCCCACATTATGGTAGATATTATTAACTTGTAAAAATATCCTTTTTAACAATACCATGTGTCAATACCATGGATTATCAATACCACATGCCCAAAACATAAATCATTTGACAATCAAAATATTTTATAACAATATGACAAGATTGTTAACCATAGATATTCACCCTCACTTTACCATGGATATTAACATGTAAATCAGCTTTGTTACAATACCATGGGCCAATTCCATGGCTTATCACTACCACATGACAAAAAAAATAACTTATTTCATAGTAAAAATATTTTATTTTAATTTAATTTTACAACATTCTTTAATTGAATCTAAAAGGGAAAATTTTACAATTTGAGATATATCTAAACCCTCTATCCTCATGGCTACTAAAAATATTCCCATAGAAATTAAATTAATGTTTGAATAAAATTAAGCTAAGATGGGTCTATGCTGGTTCTATATATATATATATATAGAATCAGCATAGATCCATCTTAGCTAATGATCCAAGGGAAGAGAGCCAGAAAATTGACTAATTATAATAGATTAAATATAGTTCATGATTTCTTAAATTTTTTCATTATTTTATTTTATTTGACATGATTGATCCAAAATATAGGTTTAATGTTTTACAACTAAATAAGTGTTTTTTTTTTTTTTTTTCAATTTAGATCATTTCTTAAACACAATTCAATGTGATCAAATTTAAGAGAGAGTTGGGGAGGGTGTGAAGAGAGGGAGGGAGATAGTGAAAAAGTTGGAGGGAAGAGAGAGAGAGAAAGATAAAGTGAGGTGGGAGAGATGGAGCGAAAGGAATGAAGAGAGAGGAGAGGGAGAGTTGGACTTGGAGTGGGGGAGAGAGGGAGGGAAGAACAAAGGAATAGAGAGATAGAGGTGGAGAGAGAGATGAGTGAGAAGGGAGAGATGGAGAGAGAGTGAGGCAGATAGGAGAGGAGGGAAGTGAGATAAGGGAAGAGGATAGAGATAGGGAGAGAAGGGGAAGGGAGAGAGATGGAGAAGGACAGGGCAGCGAGAGATAGTGATAGAGTTGACGGGGGAGAGAGAGAGAGAGAGAGAGAGGGAGAGTGATTTTTGGGGGAGAGATAGAGGGAGGTGAGAGATAAGGGATATAGAAGAAAGAAGATAGAGATGAGTAGAGAGAGATGGAATTTGAGGGGAAGGAGATGGAGGGAACAAGAAAAAAATAGCAGGAGAAAGGTGGAGAGAGAGGGGGTGAAAAGCGAGTCATGTTGAGAGAGTGACAGAGAGAGGAGAGTGGGAGGGAATAGAGAGAAGGATATAGATAGAGAGGAAGAGAAGGGAAAGATAGAGTTAGACAAAGAAGGGGAAGAGAGGGAAAGAGTGTGCGTTTATGTTTATGGGGTGAGATAGAGAGAGGGAATAACAAAGAGACAAAGATACAAATATAGATATTATAGAGTATTATATAACCAATGTAGATCCATATTAACCCCGTAACTATCAAGTGCTGAGAGGGATCCAATCTCTTGAGGTGAAAAACTTTCCTCAAGTTTTGCACTAGAAAAAAAAGTTTGCACCTTGAAAGATTGGATCCCTCTCGATGCTTGATACACCTTGGGTTAAGATGGATCTAGGTCGGTTAATATGAAACTAAAGTAGTTTTTATTTGATATTATAGTCTTAAAAATTAAAATTGATCTTCAAATTAATTTCAAATTGTAACTATATCCAATTAGATTCAATGAATATATTTAAAAAAATAATAAAATATTTTTTTATTAAAATATATATTTTTAAAATTACAAATTATTAGAGATATATAATGAAAATTTGGTTCACCTATAAACCATGTGAGTATGAAAATGTGTTTAAGGAATGACAACCTTTCAATCAATCTTTAACAACCTTTCAATCCCCTGTCACTTCTAAGTTTAGATTTCTTGACACAATTAAGATGACTAACATAAAAAATTGATTCATATAATTGTAGTACTTGTTAGGTATTTGTATTTTTGATCTTAGACTAAATTAGTCATTCGTGTTAGTCATTTTTAATTTCATTACTTATAATCTACTCACATATTTTAACCGGCAACTAAATTAGTGATTTATGTTAGTTATTTCTAGTTAGGTCACTTAAGATTGCTCATTTTTTGTAGTATTTCACTTGGAAAAGTTGTGGTGAATAACTTTTTTAGTTGGATGTTAGTGGCCACTATGTGGCTATATGACTTGTATAAACAAAGAAAATAAAAAGTCACATAGAAAATAACACATTCTAAACATAATATTCCACCTAATATTTCACCTTCAGGAAAATCGTAGGAGCAATCATGGCAACTAAGTTACGTGCTAAAAATATTTGACTATAGATAACTTGTGAAAACAAATGGAAATAAAAATACAACATATAATAAATAATCTATGACAGTGGGCTGACAAATTGCATCATAGGAGGAGAAAATTCCTATGGTTACCCATACATCTAAGTGGGTAACATGTCCCAATATGCCATGATTCTTAGGTTCCATAAGAAGTAAACCTCCTCATAAATGCAACAATGTCTATGCATATAAATGCTAGTTTATCATGTGGCTTTCTTACATCAGGCACCCAAATAAATTAACAAAAGGAACACCTGCCTCAGCCTACCTAGTGTTATCACTCAAAAATGATCACCTAGCAATTTCTAACTAGGTTGATTGAAATACACCATGTAGGATTAATTTTGCCATAGTAAAATCACTTTCACAATGGGAAATAATTTAGTAACGCATTTTTATTAAACTTTTTCTAATTAAAATTTTAAAAAACCCTAAGAATAATTAAATAAATCATTATTTATTTAATATTCCTTAATTCAATTTTCTGAATAATTGTTAAATATTTATTTAATAATTTCGTTGTAAGGCGATCCTCTCGGAAAAACTCCCCTCGTGTGACACTGTGTTCACTAATCCTCCCTTGAAGTTATGTGTTATATGATTAAAACATTTTCCATGTTTAGATCATCATAACTAACTCACTGGAAGTTGGATCATCATAATTAAATTCATTGTTTTGTTGGTCCTTAACTTAATTGTCTATGCCGCTCTAGATGCATATGCTTTAATTAACACCTCTTATGGATGCTTCACCAAACCTCTACTAATGCTTATGTCATGTTTCCCTGGATGTTGTTTCCCTTTTGGCCCTTGGTAATAGAACACTGCACCCACACTAAAATTAGCACCAGCAGGGTGAAGCACTTGGTCCCATTATATTGCATTATTCTGGTTTCCTATGAAGCCACCTTCACTCATTCTTCTTCTTCTTAGGTCGTTCCAACTTGCAACCTGCATGCATCTTATTGCAATGTATGTTTCTTGTGCACTTATAGCGAGAGCTATGGGATCTTGATCTTGATTAGTGGGATAAGAAAATGTTTGGCATGTCAAAACAAGAAATTACAATATGTTACTCCTCAAGAACCATAAACGAGTAAATGTCTATAAAATTCATAGTTTATTATGTTTTATGGAGTTGTAGTTTCCAAATCTCATACTCATCATTCTCATGTATTTTTCCTATAAAGATCGAATTTAAAATTTATATTTTGCTTGGCGTTTAAAAATCTTGATTATTATTTTTACTGAGCATGAATGTTTTTACTATTTCACACTTTACATAAATTCCTAACTTTTTAACTCTCCTTTTTATAGCAAGGTAAATTGGTTGTTGTTTAATCCTATGGGATGGTCTCAAAATTTATCCCCTGTACCTACTCTCTAGAGAAGACACTGAAAGGAACCACCTATTGCAAACCATCTGGACGGTTCAGTTCATGATGGAGTTTGATTGAAAATTTTCCACCCAATTGCATGCATGGCAATAAAATTCCAACTGCAAGGCATTTTAACATGGGTCCTACTAATGTCGTCTCAAGGGAGCTCAAAGAAAAACATCCTCCATCTACTTTTCCTAGTTTTATAGGTTAAAAAACATATTCAGAGCCAATTATCTACCTTTTTCTCAAAGGTTATTTCCTCCAAACTCTCATTCTGTGATGCCATTGGCAAATGGAAATTTTATATGACCAAGGTGAAGGAGGAACCTTGAACTGAAGTTCTAATTTTTTTTGGTTTAATTTTTTCTATGTTTCCCACCAGCCATTTTGTCAAAATGTCGTCGATGACATGCTTAACTGCATCTGAGAAGAATTTTAATCCAACCATAGTGGAATCAATTTCCTTATCATCTACATAAGACTTAGTTTTGTTATACAAGCGTAGTTATTTATTAGTACCAATGTTTTATTATTACCAATGTTAATCTACATAAGACTTAGTTTTGTTATACAAGCGTAGTTATTTATTAGTACCAATGTTTTATTATTACCAATGTTAATTAGTAATGGTCAATTTGTTTGTTCCCTTTAGAAACACTCATGGAAGGGACAAATTGAATAGCCATGTTCCTATCTTAACCTCATAGACAGAAGCTAGTACGAGCTCGAGTTTGATAGATTCGAAGAAAATTGAACTTACTTTGTCATGAAGAGGGCCAATGTACTTAATTTGTCGTGAAGAGGGCCAATGATTTGGTTGAGCTTCAACGAATAAAATTACCCATCATGGCTATTAAGATGATGACTAACAAATAAAATTACCAATCACCGCTATTACGATGATGGCTATCAACAACTTAATGATACTAACTGATATGTGTTAAAAATATTGAATTCTATTCTAATTGCATCTATAATGATACTAACTGATGTATTTAAAATATTGAAGCCTATTACAAGTGATATCTATGACAGAAAGTACAATTTTTATGTCATTCACGTATTCATTTTTCCACTATCTCTATTTCTATTTTTCATCTTCACACTACAAGTGACATCTATAATGATACCAATTGATATGTGTTTAAATTATTGAAGTCTATTACAAGTGACATCTATGATAGAAAATATAACTTTTCTCTCATTCATGTATTTATTTATTTATTTTTTCTCTGCAAATACTAAATTCTATTAACTGAAACATAAAATATTTTTACATATGAGCGAGGCATTTCTGCACTCAACAAAACATTGCTGCCCCATTACAGACATAAGCTGGGGTAAGCCATTACAGAGTCCCTGATACCAGAAGCATACATAGAGAGGACCATACATCAGCCAGAAGAGAAACTGAGTTTGTCCAAAAACCCAAAAAATCATGCAGTGCCGTGAACGTAGAGTGAACAAAATCCCATCTGGGAGCTACAGACCAGTAAGACAGATACATAAAAGAGTCAACCATAATTCTGAGATCTGAACAAAAATAAGAGAGACTGTCCCAAGAAATGCTACTTCTCTTGTGTCAGGTCATTAATATCCTTCTCGTCTCGGGCCATATTCCCATCCTTGAGACCTTCATTGCCACTCAAATCGCTATCAGGAATGGTGATAGCCTGTTCCACGTCACCATGAATTTTGTCTTCAGCCACAGGCACAGTGTCGTCCAGACGAGGGAGATTTCTAAGAAGAGCCTCCTCTTCAGCCTTTTCTTTAGCCCAATTACCCTTGCTATCGATGTCCGTGGAATTGTCACTACCGGGAGAGGGCTCAGGGGCGATGCAAGTCAAGTGGTGACAAGATTTTCCTCCTCCGAGAGAATGAGAGTGATGTGAGCAGTTACCAGGGGTCTACGCAGGTTACTTTGGAATTTAAAGTGTGTTTTTTGAAAAGCACTATTGGGCCTGGGTTTCCTACCCGAGCTAGCAGACGGCTCAGCCTCCTGAGTGGGTGAGGGACGAAGCGGTTCCGCCGTAGTTTCCAAGGAAAAACCGGTGGGAGAATGCAAACAGGTGTCGCGTCGACCCCCAAAACGTTGTCGTTTACCAGAGCGAACCATTATGCCAGAACAGAGGGAGTTGTAGGAAGGATTATATGCAGTATGACCAACATAACAAAGACAATTAAGGCCAAAGGTATGCTTAACCAAGCTACCAGCTAACCAAACCAAAGTGTCGACCAACAACTCCACATTAATGACCAGGACATCCGTGGAGATAACCAACATAAACAAAGTGCAGAAATTCGGAACAGGAAAAGGATTACCCTTAAGAAAATTGTTTGTGAGCTTGCGGTGATGCCCCTGAATTACGCCATCAATCTCTACTTCCGTCCACCCAACCGAATTGCCGCGCCTCAGAGCACAGAACAGGGTGAGAAAGTTGTGGATCGCCATGGTTATAACCGAGAGAATGTTGCATCCAACGATGTCGAGCATAAATGCCAATCCCATTCCTGATCTAAACTTAATTGCAAACCTGCTCTCGCATGTTTTAACCTCCTGGGAAGCCACGCTGCCTTGCAGCTGGCAGTACTGGGCGTTAATTGTTTGCATGGAGAACCGTGCAAGCATATCTACCACCCGGATCTGAGACTCATTCATGTATTTATTATACCACTATCTCTATTTCTATTTTTCATCTAGACACTTCACTCCTACTCATTGGATAGATCGAATGCATACATAATATAATTCATAGGAATCTTCTTTGGAAATAATATATTTTTCACGATTCTTAAGGGTGAAAGATAAGTCAATGGTGTTAATTCATTTGCAAGAGTTTGAAAAGTTACATGTTTTGGTGGGTAAAAAGATAAATATTTTGTGTGTTGTATATTGGATAGTTTGATTTAATTGAGTGGTTTAATGCATAAAAGGTTAACATTATTATTATTTTAGTTCTTATGCCCAAAACAAAGGTTGAATGTGATACTTTCTTGAAAACAAATGCTTGAGAACTTTGTTATGACACTTTCTTGGAAACGAATACATAAGAACTTTGTACATTAAAAGATAGAGAACTATGTTGGTTTTTTTAAAATAACTATGTGAAAAGAACACATTCGCAAGAGCATAGAAATAGTAGTTAATTACATGCATGAAAATATAACTATTGTGTTATATATTTTAAAGAGAAACATGTATTTGTAAAGCTATTGTGTTAAACATGGATATGTGTGCAAAAAAGAATAGTATATGTTAGCTCCTAGAAGGTAAAACATGTAATTGCTTGCAATAAATGCACTACTTTTCCTTTGTAAAGTACATATCCCCATGCAAGAAATAATGACTACCACATTAGTTTTGTTTTACACAATAGATTTTGTAAATAGCTCTATCTTGGGAAAAATGTTTTTTGAATAATGGGGATATATGTACTTTACAAAGGAATGACACTTGCACTGTTATGTTACTGTTCGCTAGAAATGATGCAGTTGCACATCCTTTAAGTAGGAAAGTGGTGTGGAAATATCCATAATGTTGATACATTATGGAAAAATATAAACATGGATATGTTAGTTGGTTAACATATGCATTTCAGTTAGGTATTAGATTATTCTAATTATCTTAGATGCATTTGGAAATATTATATAATTGAGGTTCTAAAAAAAAAAAACTTATACATATTCACACTGACAATGGCACTTGCATTGTTATGTTACTACTCTATCCAATGATGCGGTTGCACATCCTTTAAGTAGGTTAACATATAAACATGGATATGTTAGTTGGTTAACATATGCATTTCAGTTAGGTATCAGATTATTCTAATTATCTTAGATGCATTTGGAAATATTATATAATTGAGGTTCTAAAAAAAAAAAAACTTATATATATTCACACTAACAATGGCACTTGACAATGGAACTTGCACTTCTATGTTACTATTCTACCCAATGATGCCAAAAATGATGTGGTTGCACATCCTTTAAGTAAGCGAGCAATGTGGAAATATCGATATTGTCGATACATTGTGTTAAGTGTGGAGGTGCAGAAGAACAAATGAGAGGGTGGGGGGTGAGGCTTCTTCACACATCCACAATCGACATGATGTATTAGCATTCAAGGTTTCTTAATTAATTAGCAATAACCGTCATTTTCTCAATCAGTTTTAGCATATACTTGGAACTAATGATATTACAACTTCCCCTAAAAATTATTAATGGGTTTTTTTTTATGCCTATGGCATGTACTTCGAACTAATGATATAACTGAAGGGGTTAGGACTCAAAGTGGGTGCTTATGGCTCTGCAACTCATGGTAGGGTTTCAGGAATCTCTGGTGGTGGCAGGCCTCTCTGATGGTGCCCGCTTCTGGCAAACTGCGGTAGCGCTATAGCCTGCAATCCATAGTTCTAATTGAAGGATAACATGATTCCCCCTCAGGGGGAAGGAGGGGAGCCTCCACCAATAAATGACAAGAAACCAAGAACCACCGAGGATTCATATAGGGGGAAGGAGCATGAGGACGAAAACACAGACAAAGGTCAGCAAACGCAGACTGAACCTGAACAAAAAGACAAGACGAAATTCAGCTCTTCTACATGCAAGCCTGTAGCCACGTACAGGCCAAAAGTAGAGCTTCCAAGCCACTGTATCAATGCCAGAATTCAGTACATGAGAGATCATGCCCTCATAGGCAAATTCATTGGAATTTGGCCAAACGAGAAGGCGTTGAGAGGTTGGATAAATGCTAAATGGCATCCCAATGGACACATAACCCTACATCTAGGGCCTAAAGGGTTCTTCACTGCGGTGTTCAACTGTTTGGAAGATAGAAACAGAGTTTTAGATGGAGGGCCTTACTTCTTTAACTCTGCCAGATTATTTCTTAAAGAATGGATCGAAAGATTTAATCCTGATAAGGAAGAACTTAGCTGCGCACCAATGTGGATCAGGTTGTATTCTTTGCCATTGGAATACTGGGAAGAGGAATCCCTCAAGGCGATCAGCAACGTACTGGGAGACTTCTTCAAAGTAGCAGAAGAAACAAAGACGCATAGATACACCTCATATGCACGAATATGCGTCTACATGGACCTTAAACAAGCTCTGCCTGATACGGTAAGTCTTTTTCATGAAGATGTTGAATGGATACAGTTAATTGATTATGAGCATGTGCCCTTTAGATGCAGAAGATGTCATGATCTAAGACATCTCTACAGAGACTGCCCATTAAATAGTAAACCCTCAATTCAAACTCATCCGTAAAACCCAACGCCTGATGGCTTCACCAAAGTGCCAAATCATAGGAGAGGAAATAAAAAGTCAGCGGCCTCCACAAAAATGCCTCCAGTGGATCAATCAAAACCATCGACAAGCAATAGCTTTGAAGTTTTAGACAATGAAGATATGCAGGATCCAGACCATATACCCTCTGATAAAACAGGAAGTAATCAGGAAAAAATGAAAGAATCCCAATCGAAAATAGGGGAAAAGGATACAGAACAAGAAGGCAATCATCTCAAGACAGCTTCAACCACTTGGAGCTCACCGGAAATGGAAATAGATGGTACCAATAGCAATCTAGCAGAGGAGAACCAAAGCGAGGGAAGCTATCTAGAACCTCAACTCATGGAGGAGGACACGGAATCAATAGATATTGGAGAGTTGGATATTTTGGGCTTAGAACAGGCCTATAAAACAGGAAACTTCGACAAAATACCTGATAGACAAGTGGACAATCTAGTGGCAGTCCTCAATAAAGCTCAAAAACAATACTCATTAGGGGTCCAAATTGGCAGTCAATGGGATGGGAAATTTATCACCAAAGACAGCAAGAAATGTGGAAGGAAAACCACTCTGGAGAGAACCATTAAGATCGGAGAAGTATTGGTAGAATCAGGCAGATATGCTAAGTTAACCAGGTATTTAAATACTAACCCCAAACCTTCCCAATGAATTTGATTTCATGGAATATCAGAGGGCTCAACAGCCCAAGGAAAGGAAGACTATTAAAAAACATGCTAATGGAGGAAAAACCCACAATTCTATTTTTGCAAGAAACTAAATGTAATTCGACAGTATTGGAAAAAATAGCAGCAAAGGCTTGGCCTGGAGGCTTAGTAACAACTGTTGATGCTCAAGGAGCATCGGGAGGACTTGCAGTGCTCTGGGATGTGCGAACCATTCAACTGAAGAACATACATGGAAATAAAAACTTCATTCAAGCCATATTCACATAATTGGCACCAATATCTATGGTCACATGACAAATGTTTATTTTCCTCAAGAAACCTAGCACAAGGTTGAAATCTTGGATACCATTACGCAGCTCAATACAGACAGAGTGCACCCGTTATGGATATCTGGAGGAGATTACAACATGATCCCAAACCTGGAGGAAAAAAAAGGAGGACGATGTAGATTAAATAGAGACGGCTCTATATTAAAAGACTTCATTCAGAATAATTGGTTGATAGATCTTCCATCAAACAATGGCATATATACCTAGAACAACAAAAGGGTCGATCCAATGCAAATAGCTTCTCGTCTCGATCGATTCCTGATTTCTGATAATGTTGTTCATCTAGGCGGAGAATTCATTGCATCTATCCTTCCTTACTCTGGCTTTGATCATTTGCCAATAGCCCTCCACTGGAATTGTCCTAGATGCAATACCAGGCGACCCTTCCGGTTTGAGGCTTTTTGGCTTTCTCATCTGAACTTTTACGAATTTGTCAAAGCATCCTGGTTAAAATTCAATCCAACGAATGGCACTAAAATGTCCATCTTCCAAAGGAAGCTGAAACATCTCAAGGGGGAATTAAACGTTGGAATAATTCTTTCTTCGGCAATATCTTCAAAGCTAAGGACACCCTCAATCAAGATATGAAAGCCATTCAGCAAAGAATGATAGCTGAAGGACGTTCTGAAGAGCTAGCCAAGAAGGAGCAATCCATAGAAAATCAAATCCTTGAGAGAGACTTACAGGAGGAGACTCTCTGGAGGCAAAAATCTAGAGTTAGGTGGCTAAAGGAGGGTGAAAAGAATACAAAATTCTTTCACAAAACTAATGTGCAAAGAAGAATGAGCAATCAAATCTCCCATATCAACAATGAGCAAGGAAGTAAAATTGAAACACATGAAGGTATTGAACAGGAATTTCTCAATTATTTTAAGAAGATGAATCAAGAACCTAATATAAACATAACAAAGGCTATTGATAACATCACCAGAAATATACCCAGCTTAATCATGGAAGATCACAATCTTCTCCTTCTCAAACCCATTAGTCTTCAAGAGGTTGAGAATGCGGTGCATCAACTAAAAGCTGGGAAAGCGCCAGGTCCAGACGGATTTACCTCAATCTTCTTTCAGCATTTTTGGGATCTTGTCAAATGGGAAGTCTGGCAGGTTGTGGAAGAATCACGCACGCTAAGATGGATGTATCCAGGTATGAATGCAACATTCATTGCATTAATACCCAAAGTAGAAGAATCCAATACTCCGGATAAATACAGACCGATTTCTTTATGCAATATTATCTACAAAATTGTCTCCAAGGTTATAGCTTCCAGATTGAAGCCTTTGCTTCCCCTTATTATATCTCCAGAACAATCTGGATATGTAGAAGGCAGACAGATAACGGATGGGATTATCTTAACCCATGAAATAATCCACTCCCTTAAGCAATCAAAAAAACCAGGTATGCTACTCAAAATTGACTTATCTAAAGATTTTGATAGTATCAGTTGGGAATATATGCAAAAAATTCTAAAGGCCTTTGGTTTTGCCCCCTCCTGGATCAGATGGGTCAGTAATCTTATGTCATCCTCATTCTTTTCTATTCTTATTAATGGAATCCCATTGCCCACATTCCGTCCTTCTCGGGGTATCAGACAAGGTGACCCTCTTTCGCCCTTTCTATTTGTCATTCTAGCGGAGGGACTGGGTTGCAGCATCAAATCGGCTATCCTCTCTCATAGCCTCAAAGGTTTAGCCTTCCACCAAATCCCTACCTTTTCTCATCAGCAATTCATTGACGAAAACATGTTATTTGGCCATCCATCTGTTCAAGAAGCCCGATCGTTCAAGTCAATTCTTTCAAACTTCTCGGAAGCCTCTGGGGCTCTCATCAACAAAGTTGAATCTGAGATTTTCTTCTTCAATACGCCTCCTACCACCCAAAGAGCTATTGCCCGTATCCTAGGCTTCACCATCGCTTCTCTTCCGTCTAAGTATTTGGGTGCTCCTTTATTTTCTTTGGCTCTTAAACATTCCTCTTGGAGCTGCCTTTTAGAAAAACTTGAAGCTAAACTTTTCCTTTGGACCCACAAAGCTCTTAACATGTCTAGTAGGTTGGTACTAATTAAAGTTGTTCTTCAATCCATGCCTACTTATCTTTTCTCCATATTGGCGGCGCCTAAGTGGGTTCTTAAAGCAATCAAACAGCTTCAACGCAATTTCTTATGGGGAAATTCGGGTCCAAACAGGAAGTGGGTGCTAGTCAAATGGGAGAAAGCATGTCTTCCAAAAAAGGCTGGAGGCATTGGGCTGAGAGACCCAGAACATAGAAATATGGTAATGGGGGCTAAAATATGGTGGAGATGACTCTCAAATCCAAGCACTCCTTGGGCATCTCTATGGACAGCAAAATATGCAGGTAATGTGCCCACAAAGGAATGAATTAGAATGTCAGAACTGAGCAAAGGATTAGTTATTTGGAACTCAGCCAATATACAACGAAATCTAATTCAAAATCATATTTTTTGGGATGTGAAGAATGGCCATACAGCAAGGTTTTGGGAAGATTCATGGCAGCAGCTGCCAAATCTCAAAGACAATATCCCGGGACTCCTAGACCAAGATATAAACCCTTTTGATAAGGTGAGTCAATTTTGGGACTCACACAATGGCCAAGAACACAAAAAATGGAAAGAAGTATGTCACATCATATCACACAACCTAGAGCAATCTCATCTTTCGCTTTCATCAGAACTTCAAAAACGGCAAATTCTATTTTCAGAAGGTATGGACATTCTTGGATGGGGGTACAAGGAAAAAGGCACTTTCACTACCCAAGAAGCTTACAAACTCATCATCAAAGACAGGGTAGTCAAAGATAAGTTATGGGATAAGATATGGAATTCCTCTATATGCCTGAAGGTCTCTACCTTTCTGTGGCTTCTGTCTCACAACAGAATTCTAACCTGGGACAATCTAAGAAAAAGGAACTTCTCGGGGCCATCCATATGTCCCAACTGCAAACAAGAAGAGGAAACAGCATTACATCTTATGCAAACCTGTCAGCTAGGAAGGAAATTGTGGGAAAAGATCACATTCCGGTGTCAAAAAGAAGGTAGAGTGCATGGGGATATTAAAGGCACCCTTCACACCTGGAGCCAAGAGCCATATCAAAGTAAACTTTTAAATACACTATGGCTACTCATTACAGGTCTTTTAATGTGGAATATCTGGAAGGAGAGAAA
>APFE030625289.1:136357-163857 GCA_000404065.3 Pinus taeda | reverse complement strand
GACATTAAATAAATCCCTTTTTCAAAGGAAGAAGTGACATTCAAGATTAGCATGCATGATATATGTGGTATTAACTTCAAATTATATACAACACTAAATAAATCCCTTTTCTCAAATAGAGAAGTGACGTTCAAGATTAACATGCATGATATATGTGTCTTACATGCATGTTATTTCTAGTATGCCACTCTAGTGTTCCTCTCCTAAACGCTACGAGTCGATTGGCATGACGGCTTGCATGGGCTTGCATGTTGAATAGGTGCACCCTTTGGAAATGGAAAACTAACTCATTATGTCGACTTTCAAAGCTAGTGGCTTGTTTAGTTGCAGAATGAGCTAAGAATGAGTCTGTTACAGATATTGCTACAGACCTGTGAAGATAAAGCCAAGATAATGCCAAATTCAGTGAGATAAATCCATTGCGACTGCAAAGCTGGTTGGAAGCCCAAAGCGTTCCGTTGGAGTTTAGAACCTGGCCATCGGTTAGACTGGTTTTAGGCTTCAGGAACTTGTGGTACATTTCCAAACTTGATGGCTGAAAGGATGCAATGGCCTTTCCTTTTTCGTCCTTGATTAGCCTATTTCCTACATTAGCATGACTAATAAGCCAAGAGAGAAACTTGGCGCAAGGCATAAGAGTTAGTCTAGCTGCTACTTTGTGGAGACATGACCTTCTGATAGTCTGATATACCCCAGCATCAGGGTTTCTTTCTCACACCAATTGCAGTGGGAGCTTTGGAGATTTTTCCTCCCTCACACAATTGGTCAATTTCACCCCATTGCACATTGTTGTCAAGGTCTCTATCTTGCATTTTTTATATCCATAAAATGGCCAATGACTTCCTAAGCTTCTAGTGTTTCCACTGTGTTCTGTTGATGAACGACCTATTCAGATATGGCAGTCAGTCGGGTATGCAACAAAAATTGTTACTGAACTAAAATCGTTGGTAAGTGCTTGCCTTACCCTATTTTCTTTTCATATTTCCTAATAGTGATTGAATCCCCAAATGAAAAACCTGTATGAAATTGAAAAATATGAAAAAGCATCACTACATCATGAAGATTGGCAAATTGAAAAAATATGAAAAAAAAATCACTACATCATGAAGATTGGCAAAGCAGCCTTTGGCACCGCGATTCATTGTATAGATTTTAAATGTTTTTCTTTTTTTATCTTTTACATGATTTTATATGGTTTACCATTAAGCACTTTTCGTTCAAGATTTGGGGCCTTTGTACCTTACATATTTGTTGAAGGCATAGCTACGCATGCAACAACTACTCTACTGGCTTGGGGATTTAGGAATGAAAATAACAATTTTGCAGGGTTGGAAGAGAAAGAACCTAAATTCTATCCTGCCTCTGCCACGCTTAAAGAACTCTCTGTAGGTTCACATGCACATGGCTAATTTCTTGATTCCTCTTGTTCCTCGTGTAAGTTGATTTTTTGGTTCCTCTGGCTCCTCCTACAATAAGTTGTCTGATTCCTCTCATTCCTCCTTTAAGTTGTCTCGTTGTTCCTGTAAATTTTCCTTCAAATCTTGTTAAAGTAGAGCATGGCACCTAGATTGCAAGTTGTGGTAGGCGTACAAGACAGAGCATTCAACCTACAAACATGTAGAAAGCTAAGTTGTGGTAGGCATACAAGACAGAGCATTCAACCTACAGACATGCAGAAAGCTATCGCCACCACACCAGTCCATGCATGCACACAACCATGTGGTGTGCCATGTGTACTGACCATAGACAATGCTTTACGAAGCATAATACGAACCAAGTATTATGGAAATAGCATTTAATATTTGTTAACTAATTCTAACATTAGTTTTTGTTTTGAAAATATAAATTCCAAAAACTTATGAACTCCAAAAATTATAGGAACAAGATAGCCATTATAAAAGAAGCAATTGCAGAGATCGGTCAGCCATAACCGCAAATGCAAATACATATAACATATGTTTTCACCTCCCACTTCAGGAAGAGGCCAAATAACATAGTAAATTACTATGGACCAAAAAAATTTCGGTATACTCCCTCAACCGACGCTAAGAAATAGGTCACAAACAAGTCAACTAATGTTAACATCATGGTTTTTTATTACTATAGTCCCATGCCATTGCCAAATGGCAGAGACTAATAACACATTTATTTATTCAGTTATACTCATTATAAGTTCTGTTGGTGTAGCTCTCTTCTTTCATATATGTTATGGTTATTGTTATTTAATTCTTATATATATATGTTAGGGTTATTGTTATTTAATTTTTTCATATATATTATGGTTATTGTTATTTAATTATTACATGCATAGATAGAAAATGAAATTCAAAAGGAAAAATATAAACATGGATATGTTAGTTGATTAATATATACAATTCAGTTAAGTATCACATTATTCTAATTATCTTAGATGTATTTGGAAATATTATATAATTGAGGTTTTATGATTTTTTTAATTTATATATTTTATATTCCTATAAGATTATCTATTATCTTAAATTATACTACAAAGAAAAAACCTACGAAAGCCGAAATTAATTTCTAATTTAAATTATATCAGATTTTACGAATCTAATATATACAGTTTATATCCTACATGGGAGATCTAGATCATCCCTATTCATTAAAATGGATATATCTAATTGTAAGTCTATTTAGGAAACAAATGAAGTATGATGCATTATTATGTGCAAGTAATTAGGAATAGGAATATAAATTATGTACTTATTTATTATTGTTTTTCCAAAGGAGAGTTTCTGTTAGTTTTAAATTTCGTGTAGTTTAAAAAGGAACATAGAGAAATAACAGAACAAGAAGTGAGAGTTGAAATTAGCTTTCCATTTACTAAAAAATATACATAATTATTGAATTAAATTGAAAAGATAAATCTACACCTTGTGTAAATTTTTCTTTAAAATTTATTTCCACTGCAATTAGTAGGAAAATAAGGGTCGGTCTTAGAGAATGATAATATAAACTAATAACCAAATAAAAATGGGGTTAGATCTAAATTCGTAGGAAGAACTATTAGCTCTTGATTTTTGTGGAAAAAGGAATTACATGAAAGATGAGTAAATTATTTCCATTATAAAAGAATTATTAAAACTAATTTAGTTGAGTATACTGAAATAATCCATGCAGGAAGAACAGAACACAATATTATTGTGCAATAGCATATATATCATAACCACTGCACCATAAAATAAAATTATGCTCAAGGTCAACACTAACAGGAAATCATTAAAATATAGAAGACATACAAATCACGGAACAATGATTATGTGAATACTGTGAAAATTTGTATATGAATAAATTATCTAATGGTTTTCGTATATGTTAAACTGTCGTAAGACTACAAATTGGATAAACATAAACACTGGTATATAAATCCAATAAATGAACTATTACAATAAAGCTCCAATGTCAAACTAATCATTCGCAATAAAAATCCCTAGTGTAATCTTGGAGTCAAACTCTATTAGGATCGACGGAAACCAATAAGAGAATTTAAGGAAGTCGATAATTCAAAGGAGTCTTAGAGTAGGTACTAAAAACCCTAGTCAAACCTACAAGTCGTGTGTCTCACTGTCGTTGCACAGAATATGTAAGTGTGAGAGAGAGAGAGGTCGACTTATAGGTAACTGATGAAGAAATCGAAGTATTGAAACAGAGTGAAACTTTTAGTGCAGAGTGAGCACATATTCCTTTTCAATACACCCAAAGGCTATACCTGGAAACAAGAACGTGCAAACTATGATTAAACCCCTAAGTAGTCAAGCAATTAAGTATAGGAATGAAGAAGAAAAATCTTGAAAATTTAGTTGTTATTGGTTAGGGCGGACCTTTGTTTGCAAGGAAACATGGGGATATACCAAAGAAGAATTCAAAATTTTTTGAAAGGAAACTTGTGTTTACCACGGAATATGGGGATATACCAAAGAAGAATTAAAATTTTCAAACAGCTATTAGGAGTTTTTTGATATGAAATATATATGCTATTGAAACTGGGAGTGGGTTTGCCCAATCAAACTATACTTGATAAAATATTGAATGCATCATCCCCTGCATAACCTGTTGCCAATAGTTACACACAAGTTAATAAGGGAACAGTTAAGGGGAACAGTTAAGGGTTCCATAAAAAAGAAACATTAACTATTTGAATAAATAAATCACAATGCCATAGTCATCAAGATATAATGACCATGAGAAGGAAATCAATTCTCTCAATGTATTGAGGTTCAAACACCCAACCCAATAGGTTGTTAACACTACACATGTGAAATAACAAAGAGGACATATATAATTAAAATACATTATCCCAATTTCGAAATGGAACAGATTTCCAACCGGACATATATAATTAAAATACATTATCCCAATTTCGAAATGGAACAGATTTCCAACCACGCCCAATTACACGTATGACAAAAACTAGAATCCCTTTTCTCCTCAAATTAACCACGAGGGAGAAACAAAATTAGCTAAATGAAAATTACATATATGAAAGAAACTCCAACATTATTTACTATATATAGCTAGAAAGAATTAGGTTTCATCAATTAAATGGAAAGGTTAACAAAGTTCAATGACTATATATATATTTAACTTATAACCTGAAAATTAAAAGTAATACACCCTATCTTATTCTCCTTATACAAGTAGGTCTTTCCCCTATTTAGAGCCTAGCTATGTTTAGGTTTCTGTTGTACAAGCACAAACTCAATAACATAGATGATCATAGACTTCCTAAGCTAGCTTTAAATTCTAGCCAAAACCACCTAAGGCTCAATCGAGGATGGCATAAAGACACAAGGGCCTGGTTAAACTATTGGGAGATCAATGAGAATGATACATTGCAAAACATAAATAACATTAAAGATATTGTTACTTCTAAGTTCAAAGAAAAATTGTGGTGTGAGAAAGATTTAGCGTCTAAAAGAAAATTAAGTTATTATAAGAAGGTCATCAACCCCACCCTAGAAGATCAAAAGTATCTCTCCATTTTAACTAGCTCAAAGAAGAAAATCAATATAGCAAAGATTAGAACGAATTCTCATGAGCTCTATAGTGAAACAGGTCGTTGGGCAGTTCCTAAAATGCCATGGATGGAAAGGATCTACCATATTTGTGAGAATAGGGGCATCGAGGATGAAAACCACTTCCTCTTAGAGTGCCTTGCGTACAACCACATTAGATCTCAGTTTCACAATCTTTGTTACAATACTCACCTTTCTAGCCTTTTACAATGTCAAAATTATAGTGAGCTCGGGAGGCTTATCTCCAAGCTTTTTGAGCATAGGAATAAAATCTTAAATCAAAATAAATAATTTGTTTATTTAGGTCCAATAAATCATTGTTTGGTCTCAGCGGACGTTAACCACCACCATCAACATCATCATCATCATCATAATTTCTTCTACAATCATATGTTAGTCTCTCAGTTTTACCTGGGAAATAAGTGTAACATACCCATTACATATATAGAATTTTTTCTACAAGCATGTTAATCTCCCATCTTTTTTTAATATAAGGGTTCCCATGTTGAGGTAAATTTGTACAACCTTCATTTAACTAGGGTTCCCCTACATTCCCACACTAACCATTTAACAATATGTTATATACTTTTTATAATAATGTTTCCCAAGGTTAACAAGTGGAATTATGTATTCTTTTGATTTAAATTCCTTTGGTATGGTCCTAATGAATGTCCTTTTGCATTGCACATTTGACTTTGTAAATAGTTTGCTATTAAAACGATTATATTTATTCTTATCTTAACTAATTTGGTTTGTGAAGGATTTAATGTGAGGGATTATTGGAAGGTGTGTGTCGAATTAGCCATTGCCACACACCACAATCCATGTAAAGGCCATGTGTTTTCCATGTGTTTATACAAGTGGATGATGTAGATTTGCTCATATGATCTAAGGGTGGAGAATGAGTTTTACAAACCCTAAATATTGACTTGGAATTTGTACGCGTTCACTTTCGTTATTCCATTTTGTAAAATGGTCTACTGTGCTAAGAGTGCTGCTCTAAGAGAGATAAAGGCTCCTAGCACTTGTGGTATGTTACTAGATCCCGATGGCAATTATATCATCCCTTTCTCCTACTTCTCGATGACATTACAATGGCCATGACTAATATAGAACAATTTAGTTCATGTATTTTGTGGATGATTTCATGAACTCCTGGGTATTTGATCTCGTTAAGGTGAATTTCCTCTTCTTCTTTTTATGCCAAGTAAGTAGCTCCTTCATATTGGAAAAGTGTTTAGGTTATCAATGGCACCACTAATTTCCAGGGATTGTTCCACAATGAAGGCCCTATTTGGTAATTGTTGGTTTCCTGGGTACCATTCAATTTTCTTACTCGCACTATGTTTATTTATTGTAAATTTCTTACTGTATTCCCATTCACCCCCATAACAATTTCTGACAATGCTACATCTCATACTCTAACCACTAAGAGGTATTTGTTTGAAGGTTTCCTCTTTTCTGGTTGGGCATGACATGGGTAGTAATTTTTTTTCCTTCTATGCTTCTAATTTATTAGTATGGGTTTAGAGACCTCTAGCTTATTTGTTTTCTTTAACCCTTTTCTAATTTGCCATTTTCTCCCTGGAATATGTTTGTTTGCAATTATTACATTTTGTTTGTAATTATTTCATTTTTGCGTTGCCGCTGAAAATTTGTATATAAAACCTGTGTAGGGAATGTTTCTCGTAAATTTGTATATATAACCTGTGTAGGGAAGGTTTCTCGTATTCACTGATAAAAGGTAATTATTTCATTTCTCTGGCGCTGAAAATTTGTATATATAACCTGTATAGGGAATGGTTCTAATATTCACTGATAACAGGTGATCTCGTGCCCCCTATAGAATGTCTAAATTTTTCCTTCAATATTTAAAAATAACCTAATATACTCTAATTGGCATGCAGTGAACCTTTTGGTAGGTACATCTCCTCTCTCTCTGGCTCAAGTTTCCAACTGAGAGTTTGGAGCAAGAACTTTTTGCAACCGTGATGAATTTCACTATGTTGCAGGTTAGTGAACATGTTCCTTTCCACTACCCAAGATGCCATGAATATAGCCATTTATAAGATATTTCCCAATACAATAAGAGGAAACTAAAAAGGAACCTCAAACAATACATCTATAGGCTTTTTGAAGAGAAACAACTAGAAGAAGAAACCCTAGTAACCAATCTGCTCAAACAAAGGCAACCTAAATTCTAAGTAGAAATAAGTACTTGACACTTACAAACTAAGAAAATTAATTACATGATCTCAAGAATATGGACTCAAACATAAAGGAAACTCAAACGAAAGCCTCTACTAAAGGGAAGGAAACAAAAATCCTACCAGAAATCCTAGCTCATGGAGATGTACTCATGCCGAACATGGCAAACGTTGATGCAAAGAAAGACACTAAAATATTGAACAAAGATGAGAAAATCTTGTTAAACCTAATTGAAGAATGGAAAAACAAAGATCTGAGCATGATCCTAGAACATCAAAAATCTGAATGCCACCAAATCTATTTAATAGTGAAGGACTAGCTATAGGAATCCACTGGGGATCTAGGATCTACGGGCAAGGGTTTGGGGATACTTACACAAAGTGGAAAATGGAAATCTCAAACTCATAAGGAATTTAAGGAAAATGGTAGAAGGATGAACAAGACCTCAATTGATATAGTTGGAGAACACTTGGTTAATATTGAACAGGTGACATTGTTATTAGAGATGTTTCACTCACCCAAATATTCCACACAATAAAGATTATTTCCTTGAACATTGGTGACGTCAACAATAGAGGTAAGTAGTGATATCTTAGGGACCAAATTAAAAAGGAAAACCTGATCATATTTATGACATGGAAAATAATGTTTCAAGTGACAAAGTTAAGAAGATCGCCTCTCAATGTTTGAGGGGTTGTGAATCCATTGATTGGATGCCAGAGGAGGCACAAGGATTTAGCCATTCTCTAGAACCCTTAGAAGGTGTCATTACAAGATTGTATAAAACTGCCCCATATTCTCTTGGGTAAATTTCATTATATAGGGCCCAGAGATTCAGGGTGTATACATTAGGGGAATTTTGAGGTCTAAAATATGCCTCCTAAGAAAAATGTACAAGCAAAATAAACTTTATAAGAACCAATAGGTTTCAAGATGATGATGTCAACCATGGGGTGTGATTCACCATTTTTGGAGTAAAAAGGTAAAAAGATTAAAAAATAATAAAATAATAAAACTACTTTTTCAACTCGTATTTTAAAATTATCTTCGTAATTGTTTACTCAAATTTCCAGAGGGAGTACTCGTTTGATGCAAAATGTAATTCCTCATCTAATGAATACCCATGTTGCATACTTTCAATTAACCCTACTACATGAAAAATCAGAAATACATGAAAAGCATGATTGCAATCACATTTTTTCATGTATTTCTCATTTTTTGTGTAGAGGGGTCCATAAAAAAATATGACATGTAGGTACTCCTTGGATGAGGAATCAAATTCTACATCTAACGAATGTTGCCACTCAAAATTTGAGTAAACCCATAGGGAAATAAGTTAAAAATACAAGTTGAAAAAATAGTTTTTTTCTTTTTTCCCTCTAAAATTTGATGATGTAATCTAATCTTATTTTATTATTTCCAATATTAGTTTATAATTTCCTTAGGAGAACCATTTTAGACCTCAAAATTCCCCTAATGAATGGCAATATATAACCCGCATATACCTATAGAAAATCAGACTTCCTCGCAAACATTAGAATAATAAGGTTCCTCCATAATTAGTAGATCTAGATATCAAGTAAAGACTTGCATTTTATCAAATATATCAAAGAGAAGAAAGGTGGGGATCAAAAGAATAGAATCAGAGGCACAATAGTTCAATGACCTCCTACATCAATTTCATGTGACAAACCTAACCACTATAAATGGGATTTATATTTAGAATAATCGCAGAGGAGGTAAACATCAAGTAGCCAACATACTAGATCAATTAATAGTGTGAGAAGACTTGTTAGAAGGGATATATTTGTTGAAGCCATCATTCTTCCAAGTATCAGCTCAGACAGTTGGCCAATTCATTTGGAAGTGGTCATTAAAGTGGCTCCTCATAATTGACAGTTTAGATTTGAAAGCTTTTGGCTTCAATGTCCATATTTTCTTCCAAAATCCAAAGGTTGGTCGGAGGATATACAAGTCAAAGGTAGAAAAATCATGCATACCTTCCAAATTAAGCTCAAATAATTTAAATCAAAATTCAAAGAATGGAACATGGATGAATTTGGTCATATTCTTAAATAAAAATAATTCATGGAATCTCGTATGCAATAGGTGCAATAGAATATTATCCTATGAGGATGCATAAATTACTTGGTAATGGAAGAGGGACAAATAATAATTCAAATAGAGCAGTGAGTAAAGTATTATATCCTTTGGAAATACAAATATTGAGTGCAATGGTTTAAAGAAGGAGAACAAAATTTGAAATTCTTCCATAAAGTTGATTTGAATGGAAAGTGGTATCCACCCATGGTACTTACCTATGATATCCAGCCATGGTATTGAATGATGTAACTCAAGAAGGCACCAAAAATACTATAAATAATGGGTCCACCTCGTAAAAGGATAGATTCATCCATCATTATGTAGTTTTAAATGATTTCTACATTTAATAAAGAGTTATCTTCTTCTCATATGTTGTGAGGCATTCAGTGTGTATTTATTTTAAATGTTTCTTTTTGTAAAATAGTTTTAGGATAGATATTTATATCTTCTCTCTTCCTCTCTATACATTCATGGCTCATGGATCTTAGCCCCCAATATCTAGATCAATGGTATCAAAGCAGGTTACGACTCCATCACAATCGGAGTTTTATAAGCATTTCCAGGGTGGATGCATCATCATCCTACCATAAATTTTTCTAATGTGCAATGTTGTTGGTTACATTAGATATTGTAGTGCCTATCCTGGTATATTTATTTGCATTATAGGTTTTGGGGTTCATTTTACTTGCTTGCTCCATGAAGCTCCTGACCAACTTCCCATATGCAATAACTCAAATTCTTTTTGATTTTCACATGGTGTTTCTTGTTGGCCTAGAGGAACCATGAATCATAGATTCCTATGATTATAACAAAACAATTATTGATTATTTCTACTATGCCAAGTTTTAGGCTTGGGATATTGATCGCTACCTCTATTGTTGTTTGATTCCACAAGATTTGGGAGCTCAATATCTACTGCCTTATATAGATCTCAATCAAATTCCATTCAAATTAGGGAGCCATGGGATGATAATATGGAAGAGTAGTTCAATTAGATTAGGGAAATTGTGGATGACTACCCTCTGATAGCCATGGATAAATAGTTCCATGGAATACTTGTGTGACCCATTGGAAAATTTAAGACCAAGAATACAATTATGAAACCATAAGGTCAAATGTAGACGTATCATAATTAATATAATTGGGATTGATGTTTTTGAATGAAGATGACAATCTCCCAAATTGTGGCACAAATAAATATTGTGTTGTTGTAGCTACTGCAACAGCCTCTCCAAAATTTCTGACACTTCAAAATTTCAGAGCACCTATATCATCCCTATAGATGTCGTTGGTTCTCAAAGTCTGCTCGGAACCCTTGAACCCCCTTCATCCTGCAAACCTAACTCCCGAAAGGCTTGAAAATCCTGAATCTTTGCCTCATAAGCCAAACAAGTGACCCCGCAACCTAAACAAAAGTTATGATCAAGTCTAATTGCAAAGCCGCAGTGAAAATTTGTGACTTATTCCCCTCATGTGATTATGTGACCTCTCTAAGATGCAAGGTCGCAAGGGTTATATCCCATGCATCATGCGACCTATGTGACTTTGTTACCCCATGACCCAAAAGGTCACTAGGTCACAAGGTTGTTAAGGTCTCAAAGTCACACACTTCTGACCTAGGGACCCCTGCGACTTAGCAACCCCTTGAGGTCACAAGGTTGCAATGGTCTCAAATGTTTGAAACCAAGCATGCACAACCCCTATGAACCCCGCACGTGTGACCGAAGTTATAAATATCAGCATTGACTAGTCATTTGAGAAACTCATTCAAGTTGCATGAATAGCGTAGGACCTCAGTGACTATAAGAGGTGTGTGACCCTACCAAGTAGGTGACTCTTCCCCTACCCCATAAATCATTTCATTTTTCCAATCGTCTCCCTCTTATTCCCTAACCCTATGCATTCAACTCCAAGGGGTTTTTATTTGTGTTTTAGCCCCATTTTAACCAGAAAACCTTTTCCAACTCATTATGTTCTTCATGATCCTCCCTAGGCATCTTTTGTGCCCATTCTCTTCCCAAACTAACCTACATTCCCTAAGGACCAAGCCATCTTCTCTTGAGACACTCCAAGGACCCATCCTGAGCCTCAATTCACTCTCCAAAATCACCCAAGGAAGCAGGTCCCATGACTGAAAGATGTGATCATCTAACGGGTGCGACCTCGCAACACATACGACCTCGTGAAGCACACGGCCCTGTGACCTTGCCTCATCAGCGACCCTGCAACCCCATTCATGTTTTGGGACGTCACAACTTGTGACCCCAGAAACCTAACTTCTAGCCAATCAGTCACCAAGTCATACACTCAGCCACATGACCTAAGCTACCCCTTGATCCCTGTGACCTTGTGACCTACCAAAGGCGTTTTCTCCTAGGATCTAGAAATTATAGTTTGTACTTGTCACTAGGATTTATTTTTAATGTCGTATCTCTCATCATGGAATTGTTTGTTCAAAAATGCTAGGTGACATCAATATTGAGTGCATCTCCATCTCCTCCTTCGAAGATGAGATGGCACCCCCAGTAGTAAAATCTATTCGTGGGAGCTCTAGAAATAGCTTGCAAGAAGTTCACCAGGACCCACTACCCCCCATCTATGAGGATACTTCTTGTAACATCAACAAAACCACCAAGCTCTCCTAGTTTGAAATTTATGCGGAGTTCTCCAAATAGGACATCCCAGAAGAGCAGGAGGTTTCCTAATGTATATAAATGTCAAGAGGTCAAGGCTTCAGAAAGTGGCGTCACATCCTTCAATCTTCCCATGCATTGAGACCATTGATTGGATCATAAAGAGCACGGACATGAATTAATGGATGGTAAGGGATCATGTTGGCATAGTGCTCACAATTATCTCCTCTACAAATATTGTTGCATATTAGAGATTTCTTGAGAAGGAGGAGTCTTTCAACCCCGATGGTTCTCCAGTTTTTTGATCCCTACCAAGGATATTTTGAGAGAATGGTGGTAAGACTTGTCCAAGTTTCGGGCTAGAACTAACCATATATATAGAACGAGAAGACTAAAGAAGATTTATCAACTTATTTCTGCCATGATGAACTGGCTGTATGGGAGAGTAGATTGTGATGTTTTCCACGGGACATGGGTCCCTATCATGTACATTTTCGCTACCAGGGGTATAAACTTCAACTTAGTCAGCATCTTCGTTTTATCCCTAAAAACAAAAATAGTTGTAGTCAAACATCCTAACCCAAACCAGCCATCAAAATTCTATATCGCCTCATCTCTCCTGGATGCGGTCTATGCAAGGTGTTAGTTTGATCATTGGAGCTACAACTGGACCATAGCTACAGCAGAGCCAGTAAACCATCATTACAATATTTTTTGGAACCCAGAATATAAGGGTATGCTCGAAAATATCTCTAAGTCATTTATTGCCCCATTATATTAGCTTTTTTCAGGGAAGAACTGCCTTGTATGTCAAAGAGGGCCATGGAAACCATCATCAAGGTGGCACATTAATTCCCAATCTAAGAGGGTAAATTTATGAGAGTGTTTTTTTCCTGTAACACCCCGCACACACCTCCTCAGTTTGCAACAGATAAGGCACTCATGTAGGAAGTGTGCTATCAAATGACACTAGATTTCTTGAAAACACTAAGCAAGTGCAAGAAGAATCCTTGGCCTACATTCCCTCTTGCTATCGGGGCCTACATGGTGGAAACTTTCAAGGAAGTGGGATTAGAAACTAATACAATTCCATGATGGAGCTCAACCCCAGTGAACAAAAAGAAGAATATGATGAGAAACCTAAACATTCCCAAGAAAACATGAGCCTTCATGAGAGATCAAATTCTCTAAAGAAGAAGAAAGAGTGGCAGAAGGAAACTGGGAAACACAAGAAATACAAGGAGAATGAAGTAGAATATTCCCCAACTAACCAAGAGGTAGGTATTAGAGTCAGCCTTTGCAGCCTTCCTCCAGTGATCAAACATGCTCTCACACAAGTGATTTTGAGGTGTCAAGGTCAAATTTCATCATTTCAGTGAGTCTTCAAGTAAAATTTGGTCACTAGGCATTAGGTCTGGAGTTTGATTTTACCCTTGTTAAAGTTGTCCAAATGATATTCCATGTCACCATTCAGCTGAGTGTACCATCATTCAAAGGATTTTCATCATCATGTCAAGTTCCACTGGGTCATTTTACACCTTGTTCATTTGCCCCACACATCGAGATAGGTTTCACTCAAATGATGTTTCCGAGAAATAAAAGATGAATTTTGGAAAACTGAGAGAGGGTTTTGTCCAAAACATGCCAAGAAAGAACAACCTCCTTCACGTTTTACACAGGTGTCATGGTTTTGACGAAATCTCAAAACTATAGTTGCCTCGGGAGAATTGATGCACCTCTGAAGTGACCTTGGGAAAATAAATTTTTTGCCTAGCTCAGTTGGCCAAATGACTTGCTTGATGAGCCAAATGATAACTAGACACAAATAGCTTTCAAATGAGATATCATGAGCTCAATTTGGAGTTGAGGAAGGCATTCAAAAGTTGACCATAACAGCACTCTTCCTTGAGGCAGCCTCACTGGGCACATTTTTACCAATCTTGGGAGATTTGACTTTTGATAGGGAAAATGAACTCCAAATTGAAACATTATGGTTGGGTTGGAAAATAGACTCAAATACCTTTCCAATTCACTATCCTGCACCCAATTTGGACATCGGGAAGGCCTCCAAAAGTTTCCTAGAAAAGAGCATGATGCACAGAGAGAGCGTGGCGCACTGGGAGAGAGTTTCCAGTGTAAAATTTACACTGGCGTGACGCACACAGAGAGCGCGGCGCACAGGGAAAAAGGGGCTGAAATTGTGCCAAATCACCTCCAAATTTTTTTGAAGCCTATCAAATTTAAAGGTAGGCTCTTTGACATCATTTTTTCATCAAGTTTTATCGATGATATGATGGTTTATACCGATGTTTGAATGCAACCAAATGCATAAAATCAACCATAAGAAATCACCAAGAAACATGATGGCTAGGGTTGCTAAAGTGTGTTGGTAGAGCCAAGGTTCCATTCCATCCATCATCTTCCCCTCACCTCCCATTTTTCCTATCCTCCCCTTCTCATTTTTCCTAATATCCCTGCCCTAAATTACTACCCAACCCTCTCCCCTATCCTTCCACTATTTGGTCAACATGAAACCCTAAACCCTACCCTATCAAAATACCCAAACTCCTCCCATGTCCCTAAACAAAATTCTCCCTATAACCCCTGTTCCCATTACATCATTCCCTTCCTAATACTCCCTGCTTCATTGTTCCCCTTGGTAACAGATATTACAAAGGCACCCAACCTCACACCATCATCAAAGAGCAGCCTAATCATAGTCCATATTGTAGTCATGACATCACAACATTTGTCAGAGTATGAGGAGGAGACCCACAGTGACGCAGCTTCAGGGGAAAGATGCTAAGATCAAAGAGCTTAGGGACAATGTTTCTAAGGCCAATTTCATGGTTTGACTCCTAGAGCAGGATAATAAGCAATTGAAGGTGATTCAGATGAGCATCAAGAGCAAGTGACAAGGAAGAATCCAAATACTAGAGGACTCAAAAGGGAACTTCAGCAACAAAGGGAACAGATGTCTTCGGTTAAATGAATTGCAGGATAAATCAATGAAAATAGGGAGTTTTGGCGCGACAAATTAAATTTCCATTTAAACAATCTTCTTAAGAGGGCCAAAAGAGACAACAAATTTCAAAGGCACATGGTTTCTCATTGCTACACAAGGAATCAGGTCTCCAAAGTCAAAATCAAGCAGTTGAAGAAAATACTCTAGGAAACCCTAATCAGTCAAAAAGAGAGGGTTAAGTTGTATTTGCTTGCTGATGCTTCCCTCAGAGAAAACAAGGATAGGGACATGCTCAGGAACATGAAAAACCACTATTGGGCACGGAACAAGGTTTGCAAGGCACGAATATGGAATTTGAAGGCAAACCTAAGGAAGGCATCAAAAAGGCAAAAGAGGCAAAAAGAGCATAATCAACTCCGGATATTGGCCGAGGCAGTCCTTAGCCCACCATAAAACTTAATGAAGAAGCTCCAGACCAAATTTCAAGAAATTTGGAGCACATTTTGAAATTTTGAATTTTCTGGACAAAAGACAGGGAATTCCTCCCTGTGCGTCGCGCACCCTGCACGACCCTAAAATTCTAGAGCTCCAATGAAGAAATGGCTTGCATATTTGGATTCAGCATTGAAAAATACGTCTACTGGTGTCCGGGAAAGAAATTGTGATAAGCTTTGTGTCTCCTAAAGGTCAAAAAACACCCACAAATGGCCTCTCTGCGACTTTTTGGGCACACAAAAAGCAGTCTTGGGAGAATGAAGATTTGAAGGGGAAAATAAGCACCAAATTGAGAAATTGTAGTGGGGTTAGAAAATAGACAGGAAAATCTTTCCAACAAGCCCACTTGGGCACATTTTGGACACCTGGAAGTGCCCCAAAACAGGTCCCAAAGTAGCGTGATGCATAGAGAAAAGCGCGCAGCGCACAGAGGAAAAATTGCCAATTTTCTTCCGTTTCGTGAAATTTCAGTTCGCGACTTCTCTAAGTGGGCCCGCTCGTCTACACTTCGGTTTTTTTGTCACCAAATATGGCATTTAAAATGTTTTTTCTCCAGATTGGCTTCTATCCAAGTGGTGAAGGAAGGCAAACGGTCACCCCAAAGCCAAATGTCATATTTGCAGCGCTACACCTGTAGCTGATGGTTGGCTCTCCATCTCCATTTCGAAATGATTTGAGTAACTTCCCAACCCCTGGGCATTCTATCTCTTCCCCACACATTCTATATATTGTATGCAAGTTATTTGCAAAAGGTTGGTTAGCTTGTAACTTCTGGGAGACTGTGGGAAAGAAACTTTGTTTCTGCATTGTATATTTTTACAGAGAATTAATGAAAGGCAACGGCTCTGTTTCATGGGATTCTTGTGGTTGTGAGTATAGCAATTGTTGCTCTTATGTTGCATATGTATCTTGTTATGTTTTGTATTCCATTTCGCATTCATTTCTGGTGAAATTTTTCGAGTGAGATCAGGTAGAATTCAATTCTATTGCTCTACCTGTGGGAAAATTTCATGTACAGTGTTTCATTCTTTTGTTGAAAAGGATTCATGTTTTCCATGCCCTTTTCAACTTCTTGATCAATCTCTCCATTTCTTTGTTATGTTCCATAGTTTCATTTGTATCCATTTCTGGTGAAATTTTTTGAGTGAGATCAAGTAGAATTCAATTCTGTTGCTCTGCTTGTGGGAAAATTTCATATACAGTGTTCATTCTTTTGTTTGAAAAGGATTCATGTCGCCCATGCCCTTTTAAACTTCTTAATCAATCTTTCCATTATGCCATATTTCAAAACTAAATTGCTATGCTTTCAGCCTACCTTGCCTCACGAAATAATCTGTACCTTCATGTTAAATTCTTTGTTCATTGAAGTTGAGTGGTCCCATAACATCCTAGAAACACAGTCATTCACAAAAATCATTCATTATTTTCATTTTCACTTACTAGCCTAAGATAAATAGTTCGTTTGAAAGTCATCTCAGTCCTTCTCGTTCATCTATTCACTGAGTGTGACCCGGAGAGAGCCCTCTCCTTTTCTGGTAGGGCTAGCTACTAGACTGAGCATGGTTTGTGGTTATCCTGAATTTTTCCTTCCTTCAGCCTCAGGCGGATTTAGGTGCTAACAATAGGCAGGGATGATGAAACATTGGAGTAGATAAATGTAGCCCTGGCAAGGAAGAAGAAAGAGAGAAGAAGATCTCAAGCAGTCACAAGATTCAAGTGGTTGGAACTCTAAGGACCATCTTGAGAAAAGAAAGTGGTTGGAAGAAGAAGAAATGAATAGGCAGCTAGAAGAGAAGCGATTGAAGGAAGAGGTAGAGAAAAAGGCCAAAGAAGAAGAAGAGAAGAAGAGGTTGGAGTAGGAAAAGAGAGAAAAATAATAGATACATAGGAAATCTAAGGAACTCAAGAGGAAGCAAGAGTAGGAAGAGCAAGAGAAGAAGTGGCTGGAGGAAGTGAAAAGGAAGAGAGAAGAGGAGGAAAAGAGCAAAGAAGAGGAGGAAAGAAGAACGAAACAATAAGAAGAGGCCAATAAGAAAGCTCAATAAGAATCGGAACAAGTTTAGTTGTCTCCATTGGATATTCCCCCATCCACTCTGCTCGCCAAAGGACATCTTCTTCTCAAAGAGATGGCCATTCCCAATGAAGTGGAAGATGAAGTGTTGGATCTGACCAAGCTCACTTTTGATTAGGTTAGTTTCAAAATCATGCAAAAGAGAAGGAAGTGCTATGCTAGAAACCATGCATAACCCCTATCGGTGACCACAGAGAAGGAAATTGTTCTCGACACTATAGTTAACCCTAAGATGATTGCCTCAACTAGGACTGCTTTTGTGACCATGACTGAACACAATGTTTCCAGGATGAGAAAAAAATCACGGAACTCCAAACAATATTTACACATTAGATTAGAAGGTTACTACAGCGAAAGAGGATAAAAAGAAGGATGAAGAAGAAAATGTTGCCTTCCGATTTGTACACTCTTATACGAAAGAGCTACAAATTGCAATCAAGGATGAGGCTGAAACTCTTAGTGGAGACATGGTGATTTTCTATGAAGAAATTTTGAAACTACATCATATGGTAGCCCCAATCTTGGCCATTCAAACAAATAAAAAGGAAAGGTTTTTTATGCTAAAGGAAGTCATTGCAGCTTTGGATAGCATGCATGAGTGGTTCACCAAGTATCCAAGTGTACCGAAATTAACCACAATAAAGAACTAGATCACTATGCCAAACTCTAAAGTCCAACTCCACATCAAGATCCAATCAAGATAAAAACTAGCCAAATATGTGGACAGAGTGTTGGCTTCTTATAGGCACCTTTTCAGTGGTTTCGAGACGACGATCAAGAACCAAGGGGTTCCATCTATCAGGGAAATCAAGCAAGTGAAGAATCAGGAAGACATCTCAGAGGAAGTTCAAATTGTTCTTCAACACATTTAGGCAGGCTTCCGACTCATAAAAACTACAGGTGACAAAGAATAATATCGCACAGTACGTGGTGAAACTAGTGAGAATGTATACAAAGCTAGTGATTATATCTAATGAGGTGAACACCAAAAGAAACACTCTCATTCCCAACTCCCTCAAGTGCCTGCATAGACATGACAAGGAACAACTGTAGATAGCCCCCATAGTTGTTGAGTACAAACATTGGCACACTTATCTAGTGGAGTAGCTCCACCTAAACATCCCATAACTGTCTATTTTCAAGTTTATAGGATATAATTTGCTTATTTTAGGTGATTAGAAAATTAGGATAGAATGGGACAGTAATAGAATATGAAGAGTCGTGAGGAAGTCTAAATATCATGTGGTAGTTGAAAGGTCATGACGAAGTCCAAGAGTCAAGGGTATACCAAAGGTCACTCACTTTTTATAAGTACACCCTCATGACATATTGTAATGGACTTTTAGCTTGGGAATTATTTTGGAACATATTGTTTTTAGAGGAGTTGTGCTCTTATAATAAATATGAGTAATAATTGTTTTCCATTTTGGGATTGGATGAGTACTTTGTGTTGTGATACCATGGATATTATTTTCCCAATGGATCAAAGGTTCCCATGAATTCTTTAATGTGTAGTCTCCTCATGTGTCTTCCTATGCTATGAATCTTGATTTGCAACACATGGATGGTATGTGATATGCTAACTTTGTGCTTGTATTGATGAATGGTTTCATTAATATTGGCATGAACTTATCGTTGAATATGAATTTACTTTAATTTATTGATGCTTAACTAATGTGAACTACTTTATAGTTGTTAATCATATCTTTATATAGGCATGATCTTATTTGAAGTTTTGCTAACAATTAATTTATGTGAGATTCACGTTGTCATGTTCTAATGTTGTTATTTATGGTATTCATATTGTGAACATTCGTTAGTCATTTCATTGTGTTTGTTGAAGCCCATATGTTCAACTAAGTCAGTATCCCACCTCTATCTAAACTAAACTCAAACCACCTATACGAAAGTTGGGCCTAAATACCAGACATGATTCCTAAAGCGAACAGTCTAGAATCTAGTTGGGATTCTACACCAGGGAGATCCCCTTACTGTTGGCAAAGAATTATAGCTCATCAATAGATTTGGCACTAGAAGGAGGGTCCGATGGTTGGCACCAATACACACCCTCACACATAAACTTCCCATCAAGCTAGTAATCAACCCCATCCTGTTACCCCTGAAACACCTTATCACCCCTCTTTTGAACCACCTTTTGGGAATCTAGAGCTAGGGAACTCCCAACCTCCTCCACTTGAAGATGCCCCCGTATAAGAGGAGCCTCCTCTCTTTGAAGTTATATATGACTATTTGAGGGCCTTGCATCCTATTACTCGTCATTTCACCAGGGGTCTGAAGTGCATTCCTGCCACCAGCTCCTTGCCTAACCCGTGCACCTCCAAACCTCATCACATGCGTCAAGGCATCCTGGTTAATTTTATACTTCATTTAATTGGGATTATTTTGGTTGATTATGCAAATTCTATTGAAAGGCTCTCAATTGAGGGTTTGGAAACCCTCCAACACCTGAAAGAGAAGGCCCAAGAAGCACATTCATAGGGTGAAACAATCAACCATGACAGGAGGAAACACAAGGAAATAATCAACTGCCTTTGGAAGATACCCCTGTCAACAACCAACCTTTCAGAGGGAACGTGGAGATACCCCTAGATTCAGGGAATGAAGACAATGTTAGAGACCATATTAATTTTTAGAATAATGAGCACCTTTTTAGGTTCCCTAGGAACCTAGGAAATTTTAGAAATATGAGAAACTTCTAAAACTTATCGAATTTGAGAGTTCCCCAAGGTAATGACAAACAACCTCCCCACACCAGTGGGGAATCAAGAACGGAAAGTGATTTTGAGGGGAATGCAAATCACCCCCTTTTTCCTCCCCCATTGAGAGGAAATTAGCGACAACCCTTGGCTTGGATGGCTCAGTCCCCTTTAGGTATTCGAGGCCCCGTCCACGACATGCCTCACCACCCCGAAAATCACCTCCCGAAATTTAACCCCAAAAAGGGAACCTTGGTTGATGATCATAACATTAATTTTTACCTAGTCTTACAAATGATGAGAGTACAATATGACAACGTGGTTTGGCATCTCTTTGCTCACACTTTCAAGAATAAAGTAGTGACCTAGTATCACTTGCTACCTGTGGCATCCATCCGAACTTGGGAAGAATTTTGGAAGACATTCCTTGATAGGTATTCGAAAGACAAGATGCCTTCCATGCTCCTAACTGAGTTGAGCACATTGAAGTGTCATAAGAAGGAAATGGTGAAGGATTTCAACTAGTGATTCACCACAATCTTGAATAAATTTCCGACAGACATGGCTCTAGAGGATTCTATTACTATTGACTATTACACTAGGGCCCTCCCATGAGATATCACTTTGTTTGTCAAACGTGAAGCCAAATCCACCTTAGTGGATACTTTCGTGACATCTCACTACAAGAAAAAAGGTCATTAGTGAGGGTCGTGCCTGTGAAATGTCGCATATGGTGACAGTCACTAAAACAGTGTTGTTGTAATTGTATATAGTGATGGTCCTTTAAGGTTTTTCACCAAATCCATTTTCAAGGACACTTTTGGTGAGGGTCGTTAAAGGGTCATCAGCAATTCTCTTTTTGGTGACACTTTTGGTGAGGGTCATTAAAATCCCTTCACTAATTCTCTCTTTGGTGACACTTCTAGTGATGATCTTTTATTGACCCTCACCAATGCTCTTTTTGGTTACTTTTGGTGGCAGTCAAAAAATGTTCGTCATCATTGCTCATTCCAATCAGTTTTTGATGACACTATGTACATGTTACTATATTTTTTGTCAAAAGATAACAATTTAAGGCCATTGTTCTAGAGTCCTTTTCATTATGTGTTCAAGGCCATAGTGGTTGGATTCAGTCAATTTGTTAAGAAGTAATTAGTGTGTATCATTTCCCTCAACTCATAAGAATATAGTTTTCCTATTAGTCAACACATGATTTATCTCTATTAGGTTTATTATCTATCAAATTCCCTTTAGATAAAGTTCCACTAGTTTGTGTAGGAACTATATTATTTAATACATAAACAATCTTTTCCAATTCTATTAATGAGAGAGACCTAGCACTCCTCAACACTCATGGCACACCTTAACATGCTTTGGAACACAGTAACATTCCTTGGCACCTCACATGTATTGGAACATCTTTGTACCTAGAACATCTTTCCATGAGTAGGATGCCCAAGCACATGTTGGCATGCCCTAGCATAGCATAGCACTCCCCTAGCATGTGTTGGCATGCCCTATAGTCCCTAGCATGCCCTGGAACACCTTGGCATAATATTGCATTGACATACATTAGCACTTGGCACACATTGGCACTTGGCATGTATTGGAACATATTATTAGTGTGCATAAAGATAAAGTCCCAACTTATTAACCCTATTATGTGTTCATTTCCTTGCATTTTAGCTTGGTTATTCCTTTTGTTGCCTTGAAACTCCTTGACGCATATTGGCACACTCTAGCACCTTGCACATCCTAGAACATCTTGGCACCTGACATGTCTTGGCACTATTTGGCACATGTTAGCACACCCCATAACTACCTAGCACACTATAGCACTTCTTGACACTCCCTGTTATTCCTTGGCATGCCTTACTCATGCTTAGCATACCTTGTCACTTCCTCCTTTGCATGAAAGCTATCACTCGTTGACACTCCTTAACACACCCTCATATACACTCACTTCCATGCATTTTAACCTAGTTCTCCCTTGCATACTCCCTAAAACTCCTCAACATGCATTTGCACTCTCTAGCACACCTTAGCACTCTTCGACATACTCTGCCACTTCATAACATGCATCACACCCCCCGACACACATTGGCACTTAGCACTTGGCAAGTCTTAGCATTTTCGGCATGTGTTTAGATGACTTGATATGATTTGGCATGGTTTAATATTAAAGTCATTTTAGATCAATTATTTTAAAGTAGATGAGAAGAAACGGAGGAAGATTCGGCACTTAGAATGCACTGACACTTGGCACTTGGCACCTATCGACACCTATTGTTGGGTTGCCTAACATGCCCCTCATGGAAAAGGTAAATTGATGACTTATTAACCCTATTATGTGTTCATTCCCTTTTAGTTTAACTTGCTCCTTCCTTTTTTTGCCTTGACAGCCCCTCACATGCATATTCACACCCTTGCACATCTTAGCATGCCTTAATACTTGGCACATCTTAGCTTGTTTTACATGCCTTCATACTATCTAGCACATGTTAGCATGTCCTAGAATTCCCTAACACACCTTGGCAGTCATGCCCTCATAGCTAACATTGCATTTTTCTACAACATGGGAACCTTACATTCCCTAGAACACCTTGGAACTCCCTAGTTGTCGTGCCCTCATAGATAACCTTAATTTTTTTGTGACTTGGGAACCCAACCAATTCATTAGCAAAACAATATTGTGCCCAGCCCAAAGTCTCCCTTTATCTAGAATTGCTTTGTCCATGCTTTATCACAACCATATTCTTTCCTCTCGCAAGTCCTATTCTGAATTTCTCATAAAACACTTCATCCTTGGGACACCTGGAAATCACTAACACTCCTTGGCACACACTCTTATTCATTCATTTCCAATCATTTTTACCTAGTTCTCCCTTGTGTTCCCTTGACACTCCCTAACACTCCTCAGCATCCATTGAAATTGGCATGCTTTGGCACTCCTTAGCTATCATGCCCTCATAACTACCCTTAGTTTTTTTGAGACTTGGGAACCCAAACAAGTCCTACTTTGACTACAACAACTTAACCAAGTTATAGTTACTGCAACTAGACTATGCCTTGTTCACCTAAGAACTGCCTATAACACATCTTAGGCTACTTATGTCCAATCTCAACTCATTCCACTTAACAAATTACCAAGTCAAGGCTCACATCCAACCATGGCCATAAAACAACTAAGCAACAATATAGTTTACATCTTGACATGCCATAGTTCCTGGCACCTCTAACAATCCCTTAAACCTATATGGTGCGTGTTAGCATCCCCTGCATTCCTTGGCATGTTTTGCACTCCCTAGCACACCCTAGTACTCCCTGACATGCCCTGGCACTCTAGCATGCCTTGGCACTGCCTAACATACAACCTTGTCACTCCCTCCTTAGAACACTTGGAACTTGTTGACGGTCCCTATCACACACTCTTATCTCTTCATTTTCATGCATTTTGAACTAGTTCTCCCTTGTGTTTATGTGGCACTCCCTAACATTTTTTGGCACACATTAGCACACCATGTCACCTAGCACATCTTGGCATGTTTCCCTGGCACTCTAGCATTCCTTGGAACTACCTAACATATCTTATCACTCCCTCCTTACCGCACCTAGAACTCACTAACACTCCCTGTCACACACTTATTCATTCATTTCCATGTATTTTAAACTAGTGATCCCTTTTTTTTCCTTGGCATTGCATAACCCTCCCTAGCATGCATTGGCACACCCTAGCACCTGACACATCTTGGCATGCTACCCTGGCCTCTAGCATGCCTTAGCACTGCCTACCATACCTTATTACTCCCTCAACACACTTGTATCTCACTGACACTTCATGTCACAAACTCTTATTTGTTCATTTTCATGCATTAATTTGACCTAATGCTCCCTTATGTTTCCCTGACACTCCCTAACACTTCTTAGCACATGTTGACACACCCTGGCACCTGGCACATATTGGCTTCATGTCACCATAGCAATCTAGCATGACTTAGCACAACCTAGCATACCATGTCACTCTCTCCTTAGCACACTTGGAAATCGCTAATACTCCCTCTCACACATTCTTGTTCATTCATTTCCATGCATTTTGACCTAGTTCTCCCTTATGTTTCCCTGGCACTCCCTAACACTCCTTAGCACTCATTGGCACACCTTGGCATTTGTCACATCTTGGTATGCTTCTCTAACACTCTTATAGCATGTCTTGGCACTGCGTAGCATAACTTATCACTCCCTCCTTAGCACACATGGAACTCATTGACACTTCATTTCCATGCATTTGAAACTAGTGTTCACTTGTGTTTCCTTGGCACTTGGCCGTAACACTCCCTAACGTGCATTCATGTCACACCCTAGCACCTAGCACATCTTGGCATGCCTTAGTAGTTGGCTTGTCTTAGCATGCCTAACATGCCTTGGAATTGTCTATCATGTGTTGGTACTTCTTGGCATTCTCTGACACACTTGGTGTTCCCTAATTATCATGCCCTCATATATAGCTTTACTATATTTACGACTTGGGAACCCAACCAATTCATTGGCAAAACAATGTTGCGCCCAACCCAAAGTCTCCCTTTTTCTGAAACTGCTTTGACAAACCCCTTATAATTGTAACCATAGGCTTTCCTCCTACAATTCCTATTCTGACCTTCTCCTAACACACTTTGTCCTTAAGACACCTGGAATTTATTGATACTCCTTGGCACACACACTTATTTGTTCATTTCCATGTATTTTTACCTATTTCTCCCTTGTGATGCCCTAACACTCCCTAACATTCCTCAACATGCATTGGAATGCTCCACATGTGTTAGCATGCCTTTTTATTCCTTGGCATGCCCTGGAACTCCTTAGCTATAATGCACTCACAACTACCCTTACCTTTTTTGGGACTTGGGAACCCAACCAAGTCTTGCCTCGACTACAACAACTTGACCAAGCTATAGTTACTACAACTAGACTATGCCTTGTTCACCTAAGAACTGACTATAACTCATCTTAGGCTACTCATGTCTAATTTTAACTTATCCAACTTGACAAGTTACAAGTTACCATGTCAAGGCTCACATCCAAATGTGGCCATAAAATAACTAAGCAACATGGTTTACATCTTGACATGTCATAGCACCTGGCACATCAAACAATCCCTTAGCCTATGTAGCATGTGTTAGCACCCCCTACATTCCTTCAAATTCTTTGGTACTCCCTAGCACTCCCTGACATGCCCTAGAAATATAGCATGCCTTGGCACTTCCCTAGCATATAACCTTGTCACTCCCTCCTTAATACACCTAAAACTCACTGACACTCCCTATCACACACTCTTATTCATTCATTTTCATTCATTTTGAGCCAGTTCCCCCTTGTGTTTCCATGGAACTCCCTAACACTCCCTAAAACCTGGCACAAATGGCAATTTTTTTATTCTTGTCTATGGTGTTCTTTTTGTATACATGTTTCCCTTAACTATGCCATGAAATCCTCCAAAATCTTCTTAAAGGATGGGAGCTCCTATTCATGCATGAAGCTAGTGGAATGTGACAAGTTATCCAAAATTCATCCAAATATGTAATTTGTGCCTTGGGAATTGTGAAAGGTACCCTCGGTGGAAAAACATGAATAAATATTTCTAATCAACTGCCCTAAATGTGAGATGTTTTCCACTTGTCAATTGTGCCTCTTGTTGATGATGAAACCAACACCCTAGTTGTGCAAGGCTCACAAAGTGTCACTTTGCGTCAACTCAAGGTTGTTTCCATTGTCACCTCATCAACAAATCCTCTCAGTTTGGATTAATTATTGAATTCTAGGGGTTGTCCCAAAGCACAAATTTATGGGTTCTTTTATGTGACTAGATCACTAGCATTAAAAACCATCTTTATATTGGATGGTTTAACATCTTGATGATCTGTGTCCTATTGACCACAACTTTTGTATTCATTATTGCTTTCACCACAACACCTCCATTAGATATTGATGGTGTCCATGAGCCTATTTCTAGTTGTGATAATGGGATTAGGGGCTCCCTTATCACAACCTATAGCCCTTAATGTGTTTAATCCCTTTGCAAAGGGGAACGAAGGGTGTAGTTGTAGGGGCATTGGAACCAAATTTTAGGGTTCATAACATTAGGAAAAGTGGAATGTCGTGACCAAAAAGGTTGTGGGGGAGTATGTTATGGTATATTGAATAGGTCAAGGGGACACAAGGGTATCATGGATGGTATATATAGGAGGTAAAAGCATGGCTTACTAAGATCTATAATCCTAGCATTAAAGAATGAGAAGGGGGCTTAGGACTTAATTTCATAGGGTATAGGGGACCTAGAGGGAAGGTAGCAAAAGAAATTGATAAGGGAACCACCAATAGTGGTGATAAGGGCATTAGGAGTCCAATTATCACAAACCATAAGCCCTTAACCCATAACCACTAAATTCCCTATCCCCTTAACCCCCAATCCATAATCCCTTAACCCCTACACTCACAACTGTTACCCCATAAACCCCTTGACTCATTAAATCTTAAGACACTAACCAATAGCTTATAATCCATGAACTAGCCCCTAAGTCATAACTTCTTATCCTCTTAACATGTGACCCTTCACCCCTAACCCTTCACCGCCTAAACACCTTAACTGCTAACCCCTTAACCACTAACACCTAAATCCCCTAAATCTTAAGTCCTTAACCTCTAAAATCAATTGTGTCAATGTAGAATAATATACATAAGAGAAAATAAAATGATATTATCCACATCAATGCTTGAAATAGCCTTAAATTAGCCATGAGTGGTGAGTCAGGGGGTGAATGTAGGGCACTATTAAAGCTACACCGTGTTTAAATTCCTTTTACATTGTGAGGTTTTTCTCCAATAGGGTTGAATCATCATCACAAGGAAGCATGACACATTTTTGTGGGAGAGCGATTAAAGTTGTAACACAATTCAAGTGATTTACACCTCCAATGTAAATGACATCATTGTATGTTTGTGTCAGGTTGTTAGAGAGGTTATTTATAGACAATACATTCAATGTAATTAGACTTCATATTTTCAGGGCCTTGACTCTAACATGGATTTGTACGAGGAACACTTCATGAAAATGAAAGGGATTGTTTAACCACATATGCACAAGAGCACTAGATGTTTCCATTCAAATCCCCCTTGGTCCATTCAAAGTGGGTTTACATTCGCGTCGAGTTGAAACTAATCATAACGACCTTCCTCTTCTTAATAACATCTGCTAGATTTTCCATATACACAAGATAC
>APFE030625289.1:97427-135219 GCA_000404065.3 Pinus taeda | reverse complement strand
TTTAAATTCCTTTTACATTGTGAGGTTGTTCTCCAATAGGGTTGAAGCATCATCACAAGAAAGCATGACACATTTTGGTGGGGGAACAATTACAGTTGTAATGAAATTCAAGTGATTTACACCACCTCCAATGTAAATGACATCATTGTATGTTTGTGTCAGGTTGTTAGAGAGGTTATTTATAGACAATACATTCAATGTAATTAGACTTCATATTTTCAGGGCCTTGACTCTAACATGGATTTGTACGAGGAACACTTCATGAAAATGAAAGGGATTGTTTAACCACATATGCACAAGAGCACTAGATGTTTCCATTCAAATCCCCCTTGGTCCATTCAAAGTGGGTTTACATTCGCGTCGAGTTGAAACTAATCATAACGACCTTCCTCTTCTTAATAACATCTGCTAGATTTTCCATATACACAAGATACTAGAATTAAAAGATCACCTCATCTGTAGATGCCCCCATTTATTATGAGATTCAAGGGATGTTCAATTGTCTTTATCAACATTTGGATGGGTCGTTATCTGAATTCTTTAAATACAGGTCTAGAACTTTTTATGAGTGACGTCCTTTGATTTATATCTTTATATAAGGTCTCATGTGGCCTTCTCCTATAAAATTCTTTCAAGGCGGTCACCTCCTTCCATGTTGCCTTTCCTACTTAAGGCCAAATTGACAAACCAAGATGCAAATTTCTTCAAATACCAAATTAGTGAGGCATTGTACCTCTTCTTGACCTTGGCCTCAATGAGACATATTTCTGCAGAGATACTTTGGGGATTTCCCATCATAAATCACAAGTTGGATGTCATGGGATCTATTACCCCATTTTCTATTTGGGCTTTTAGAGGATATTTTAAAATTTTTATTGTGTTAAAATTGGCAACTAGGACCGAACCACCTTGGGATAACTCATTTTATGTTAGTCATTTTAATTGTGTCCAACAAGTAACATTTCAATGAAAGTATAGCCACTACGAAAAATGATGAGAAAAATATCCCAGCCCACAAGAAGAGCTCACCAGCATCAACATATAGCTCAATGTAATGTCAATAAAATACTTAAGGGCACTACCATCAACACAATACAGATTGATGTTGCCATCAACATAAGACACATACCCGTTACCTCAATAGGATACAACTCTATCATCATCATTAGAAAACATGTGGACACCATCATAATCAAAATACACATGCTCATTACCATCATTGGAAGGTTGTTAAGTTTTGTAGGATAATGTGCCTTTGAAATAAGTCAATGAGATTGACTTACTATGAAAAGCACATAGAACATGAGAGAAATCCTTTGAGCTTGGTCATAGAAAAAACATAACATGAATCCAAGTGATATTTAGAGGCATTGTGGCTCTGCTTCTGCCTTGAACTCAATGACTCCATTTCTTTTCTTCACAATCAAGAAGCCTTGTATAATCTGAACCCTACAAATGTTTAAGGTAGGTTCCATTCAGTTGAGAGGGAGATGAGTGCCTCTTGTCATCTTCATTATCAATCATGTAACTATTTGTATTACTCTCCGTTATTAATCTTCATTATCAATCTTCATAATCTACATGTAACTATTTGTATCACCATCCATTATTAATCTTCATTATCAATCTTCATAATCTACATGTAACTATTTGTATCTCCATCCATTATTAATCTTCATTATCAATGTTCATAATCTACATGTAAATATTTGTATCACCTTCCAATCCAAATGTGAGAATGAGATCATTGGTACCTTTTCAACCTCGATCAATAGTTGATTCACAAAAAATTGTAATCAATAGTAAATTCATGAACTAATATATTATAAGGGAGAATTGAATATGAGTGAGGAGAAGAACATATTCTTTTTATAATCTCCCAAAATAAACTTAATATTAAAGAGATAACATTTTTTATTTTCTTTCCAGAGAAAAAATCAAACTTTCTATTAAGGCAATAAAAGTTACATAGTATGTGCATTTAAGCATTCTATAGACTGTATGTTTATCATCTAAACATAGAGTATTAAGCTGGGCTAGTAAGAGAAAGATACTTTCCCGTCATAATGTTTGCAAAATAAGCACTGATTTGAATTCACGAGCCTCCTCATATGAGGAAAACAACCCAAACAAGAAGAGGAATCAACAACTATTCTGTTATATTATTTTCACTATTTCAAAAAACAAGCAATAAAAATAAGCACACATGTATGATTGTTTATCCTTGTTTACATTTTCTGAGTAACACCAAGAAACTATGGTCCAAAAGCAACAAAAAAAAACAAAAGCCCGAAAGTAGGGCTAGAACTAATATGTACTTCAAGGTACAAAAGGAGGATGATCTGACACATGGATCACGTCATGTAGTATTTATTTTATGCACCAATTGTCCATAACCTATTATAAGCCCTCCTTAGCTAGGAGGTCTACAGTTGTGTTCCATTCTCTGTAAATATGGCACACAACAATAGAATTAAAATGTTGTTTTAGATTTAAGGCTTCTTCTAAAAAGGAGTTAACATATAGTTTTGACATCTATACTCTCCATTAAACCATTTGCTTACATTCTAAGAGTCACCTAGAATCTGAACTGATCTTATTCCCAGTTGTATAAGCCAGAAAAGAAGTATATTTAAGGTTTTTAGTTCAGCATAATTTGTTTTTTCTTGCTCCTAGCCCCACCGATGATTTTAAGCATCTATGAACATTTAAGTGGATTACAATTCCCACTCGACAGATATTCCTTTGATTAGAGGTCACATCAAAGAAATCCCAAGGGATATTGCCCCTATTTTGTTCCTCCCTATTCCCCCTCACATTTGACTTAGGAATTGGAACTGGTATGCTTTCATATATAGTTGCACATTCAATCACAATGTGTTCATGAGATGAGTTATGATCCTTGAAAATTCTCTCGTTCTAGGCCAACCATGTGCCCCATGCTATTATTAGAGGTAAATTTTGCATGTTTTCCTCTAGGGTGTCCATCCACCAGTTTTGCCACACCTCCCTAATTATTTCTCCTTTTATGGGTTTTCTTTGTGAACCTGAAAGTCTTGATCCATACACCTCTGTTGAAAGGACACTTTAGGAATAAATGTTTAATTAATTCTTCTTTTTTCCTGCAAAAAGAACACCAGCCCTGTCCCATCTTGGATCTCTTCTAAAGATTGTCCCATGTTGGAACCTTGTTCCTTAGTATATACCAGAAAAACATTCTTGCTTTGGCTGGGTATTTTAGTTTCCAGATACATTTTTCCCACCACTCTAGATTTTCTCATCCATTCTTAAACATAAGATAGTTATAACCATACTTTGGGGAGTAATTGCATGTGGGAGAATCAACCCATTACAGAGTGTCTGGTCTGTTTCTGAGGTGGACATTCAACCTCTGAAATTCCATAGTGAAATGTTGTCATTCCTCCTTCCATTTGGGTTCAAGGTTTAACTCCCCTCTGGATAACCAAGCTTGATGCCAGATTGTTGAGTGTCCAACCTTTTCTATCTGACTCAAATTATATACCCCTCTTTCTTTCCAGTGTTCGATGATTCCCGGAGAGAGGGAAAACGCCTCATTACATCCCACCGATGGGTCCTGCCCCACCCTTACATGATCTCTGTTACCCACCTACTGGGAAAGCCCTTGTTCAATTATCTTGATTGAGTCTAGAGTTTCTTTCCATACCATAGAATTTTGCGAGTTTTTCTTGTCCAGCTTCCTAATCCACTCATCTATTGGAGTTGGATCAATGTATTTTATTTTAACCACCAACTTCCATAGATATTATTTTGTTAACAACCTCCATCCCAATTTTTCTGCTAGAGATGGGTCGAAGGTTGTGAGGTATTTGATACCCCATTCTCTCCATTCTTTCAGCCTTGCCACTTTCTCCCATACCACCCATGGGAGAACAGAGTCCTCTTTTGTGCCATCCCACAAGAATCTACTGTAGGCTTTCCTTACTCTTGCAAGAATTCCTTTGGGCACCCGTGTTAGTGCCAACCAGCAGACCAGGATTGCCATGATGATGGACTTGATTAAAACTAGCCTTCATGCTCTCAATAACCATTTGTAACTCTAGTGTTTAATCTTCTCTCGATTTCCACCAACAACTAAAACCAATCATAATTTCTATATGAGTCAAGATTTAAATGGAACCACAGGTATTTGAAACTATCTGACTTCTTTTTTTCCTCAAAAGGAAGATCCTTTGTTATCCTTCTAGTTTCCGCCCTTGAGAAACCTTCCAGTATCAGGGAGGATTTTTGTTTATTAATACACGTACGAGTAGTTTTTAAAAATAGCTCTAGGATATATTTTATCTATCATGTTTCACTCCTGCTACCATTACTGAAGAGAATAATGTCACTCCCTCCTTAGCACACCTAAAACTCGTTGACACTCCATGTCACACATTCTTATTCATTCATTTCCATGCATTTGAAACTAGTGCTCCCTTATGTTTCCTCGACACTCCCTAACACTCCATGTCATGCATTAGCATACCCTGGCACCTGGCACATATTGGCTCTCCCTATTTTTTAGCATCCTCTACATCCCTTGGCATGCTTTGGCTCTCCCAAGCACACCTTAGCACTCCCTAACACACATTAGCACTCTAACATTCCTTGACTCTACCTAGCATATAACCTTTTTCACTCCCTCCTTAACACACTTGGGACTCATTGTCACTCCCTACCACACACTCTTATTCATTCATTTCCATGCATTTTGAACTAGTTCTCCCTTGTGTTTTTGTGGCACTACATAACATGATACTGGTAAGACCTCTAGAGACACCTATAATACATAATCCTCTATGGACTCAACGTGAAGTTTTGATCTTTTCCACCTCCTTTGCATACCCTCCCTTCAATGACATTCTCACAAGAGAGCCCAAGGTTGAATATTACGACAAAAAAATGGGGCACACCATCTTCTTACAGGGTTTCAAGGGAGGGGTATTGAAAATAACCGTTTTATCCCCTACAGACCTTAAGATCTTTTCAACACATAAATTAAATGACAAATTGATAAATTGACCCAAAGATAGATCTCATCATTCAAGGCCAAACCCAAATAGAAATAATCAAACCATGGATTAAGCCTTGGCATTGAGTTTTGGTAAAATCAGGGACCTCCTTTCAAGATTGTGACCTTGTTTTTAGCATTCTCAAATGGAAGGTCTAAAACCGACATTAAAGAGGGGAGATTTTCACCTTAGTCTTTGCAACCTTTGCCCAAGATGAATATATATAATGGACTAGCTTAGATATGTTAGGTCTTGGATTTCTAGAGTACCCAAGCAATGCTTTTGGGCCAACTCCCTAGCCACAACTAAAATTTATTCCTATTTGAAGATACAAGTTGAACAATCCACCTAAAAAGAGACATTTTCAGTTCCTTTTGATTAATTTACAACAAACCTAAATGCCTCTCCTTTATTATTTTCCTCTTCCATTCTCCAACAAAAATTCATTAATCTTATATCATAAACGCTTTATATAGGTAAGCATTGTAATCATTTTCCTCAACTCATGGGGTAACTTTACATCTCAACCCATGTAAGAAAACCTATGTCAATGTCACAACCCATCACACTCTAAGATGGTTCCATTTGTCTCCTCCAAACTATGGCATAAAACACCAAATGGTGAAGTCATCTCTAACTTGTGGTTTTTTTTCCTTCATGGAACACATTCTAGCTAGTGCTCATTAAACACAATGCACTAACTCAACCAACACACACCAAATGTCAAAGATACCATTAAGATGTGGCATGCACCCAAGTGCTTAGACTACACCGCCATAAAACACACCTTCAACTTTGGATATCCCAAAATAGTAATATCCTTACCCAATATGGCCTATTTATTGGATTTGTATAATTTTCTCCTTATCAGATGCTTGCATCTCCTTGGCACTTTATGACAAATATACTCCAATGGTCGCCTTCCAAGTTCCAACAGCTCCTTTTGAAACACGACATAACCATCGATATATGTTGCAACAACCTTTCCAACTTCTCTAGTGGCTCACACATGTATTTCACATTTCTGCTTCATCATGCAAAGTGGTTGTGCCAAGGAAATGGTATCAATATTGATCAAGGAATGTTCACTTAGTACTAGTGCCAAGTTTCCTTCATGCAACTCGTCAAATGTCTTAAGTTTACTTCACAACTATTCCACCTCTTCAACCCTTGTTAGAGTCTTCCTAGATGTGCACTCTTGCCTCAAGTATAACATAACACTAGCATCCCAAATCTGCATACTCATTCCATCTATTAATGCCTTGCTGAAACTATGTTATCACACTGCTTAAAATGAAATTTTCACATCTTAAGGCAAAAACCTATTTTGCTTATGATAACCTAAACTATGCAAGTGACTAGGAGAGGACTCCATTTTCACAAGATGAAAAAAAGGGTCTTACAACCCCATTCACACAAAAATTTGAATTTATTTAACCTAGATAAGGATACATACCCCACCCCTTCCAAATTTGTCTTATGAATTTGACTTTTAAGAAACTAACACTTGTTTTTAACTATTAAATTCACTTACTATATACTCTCTTTTTCTTGCACCCAACTAATATGCAAAAATATATAAACGTTTTCAGTACAACCAATTTAAAAGCACTTGTTTCCTTTGAGAGATCTCAAATTCTGCCTAATAAACTTTAACAACAAAATCATTGTATATAAACCCTATCTTTAAAATTAGATAATTATTGTTATTATCATAAATACCACTCTGTGATAAACATTTTCGAACAAAAACCAAAAAAATATCTAAGCGTAAGAGTAGTAATTGCTCAAATACAACTAAAATTGTATCTATTGTTTTTGGCAAGGGAAAATTTCAACAATTTTTAAAAAACTAAGTATCAATTCATTTATGGTGAGGGAAAATTTCAATATTTTTGAAAAAACTAAGCATTAATGCATTTACATTTCAGCACTAAGGAGGATTTGTTCATTTTTCAAAAGGAAGGAGCCAAAATGTATGAATTCTGAAATTTCCAATCCCCTCTCTCAATCTCTCTAGATGTCCATAAACAAGAGGTTGTTGGGCAGGTGATGGTAAAACAGGTATATGGTCCGAGGTTTTCTCTCTCTTCATTCTTTCTCTGCATATCCAACAACTTCAAGGCGAATACGAAAAATTTATGGACCCAAGTAACATTTAGTCACCGATGAAAACCGTCATCTCTTTGCCATTAGTGCTATGGCAACTTTAGGGAGGATGCTTACTCACAGTTTATTGCGCTTTCATGGGCTTGATGGGAAATTTATAAGATATTTTGTGGCAACATACTGGTGTACAACCAAAGCAGAGCAAAAACCTCAACAGACAGGCAAAGATTTTCTACCTTTTTAGTTTTGGAGATGTTGCTAATTTGTCCCTGAACTTCAATGCCTTAAAATTATCAGTAAAACCTAATTCTCATAGCAGAAAATGGCATTTCCTAGGGGAACATGTGATGCATGATTTCCCAGCGGACGATATGCATGTTCAAAATTTTTATTCTATATTTCAACTTTTATTTTCAAATGCCACAAATGAGACCATCGCAAATTTTATAATCTTGAGAACCTGGTATCGAACCCCCACCATCATCTCTTCAGACTATTAATGGTGCCAAGGTATGTTCCATTTGTAACTTCAATGCATTTTCACCCCACATTTTGTCTTCCACTCAGAGAATACACGCATGTCAGGTTTCTGATTCAAAATCCATTGTTTTTTTTTGTAGCCATGCCCCATGATCTCTTGTGTTGGGAGGCATTGTGCTGCAGTTCTATTATTATACATGTCTTTGATACCAATATAATCCATATGCTTAATGCATCATGTGGTTGAGAGGAACTGAAAGGAGGAGATAATTAACCTAGTTGAACTTGAATTCCATGTAAGGCTCTCCATCTAAAAGTAGTTGTCTCCAAATATATAGAGCTAGGAATATATGGTGTGGCTAACAAAAGAAGGTAGCAAGGGATCTAGTAAAGTCTCTGTCTAAGTGGTGAAATCTTCCTTGATCTAGTAATATATCGAGTATTGGAAAGTGAAGTGCTACATGCAAATATTGTTGCTACCATTCTTTGGCACATCTATAGTTTTTTCTGATTATAATCCTGAGGGTGTGTTGATTGCCAGGTTGTCTTGGAGAGAGTGAGAGTATATGAATGCAGCTGTTAAGTAAGACTAATTTTCATTTTGTTGTTGTTTGTATGTTACTTCTTATGCTCAAAATTTCTATTGTTAGTGGTTCTATTACCCACCTCTTCAATACATTCAACAAGCTTCCAACCAGGTCGTAGAACCCTCCATGAATGTACCTTGTGTGCAACATGTAGATTGATGAATCACTGTTCATGGTATAAATTTCTTTGGGTGGCTAATCCTTTCAAAAAACTGTAAGATGCAATACCACTTGGCATATTAGGTAGATGAAACAAGTTAGGAAGTTCTCTATGTAGTTGTAGCCACCATTTAGGTAGAATTGTCAAAATGATTGTTGATTGTGATGGTTACACATTGAGAGATTGACATGCATCCTGAATTTTAAAACTAATAGCCCCTAAACAACACTCAAGCCAAAACAACCTTGTTGACATTCATGTCTTTCAAACACAGAAGTCTATCCATCAATGTCGAGATTGCATTTAACCACAGCTATTTTATCTAGACTTAGCATATTCATATGCATTCGACCAGATCAAATTCATATGCAGCCTCTTCATAAAAATTGCTACCTTCATCCTACCTTCAAGAAACACTGGTGGTAAGGTACATATTTTGTTGAGTAGAAGTAGAATGCTATGAGACTGTACTTGCCATACACCATATGTATCCATCCATCTGAAACTTATTGAGCACCATCCACGGACATCTTTAATGACACTCACCGTGTACATCCAGATAAGGTTAGTTAAATTCCAGCATTATTCATATATGGCTAGATGAACAAAATCTATATTAGAAAAAGTAGCATTTTTCTCCTATACATGTGCATCTAAGAAAATTGTCAGTAGAGCCAATAACTATTTTATTTGAATGGTTATCCAACTAGGACAATTCAATAAGACAAATTTATTGGAGTCCACAATTTTGGCACCTCTACAATTACCAAGTTTAGGCATTGTAACTTTTTGACAGTTTCAAATAGGCCAACCTCTCAACAATCTGCTTCTAGAAAAATTGACACCTGTGCCAACTCTTGCCCAGTTGATCATGTAATGGAAGTCTTCATCTAACACAACATGATGCTATTGATTTCAAGTAGCTAAAAGCATTCCTTCCTTTTATATTTCTTACCACTTAACAATTTCTAGAACTTGGCATTGGATTTTATTCATTTCTGGTCCAGTCTAGTCTACCCAGGTGGTATATGTTGTCTTCACATTACTTTCTTGCTATTGGAGATCTATCTCTGGAAATGGAAACTCCACTTCCAATAGGCATACCAATTGTTGCAATAATGTAAACCATTTTTCCTCTGTTGTTTAACACACTCAGTAGGAGCATAAATAAATGATGTAGCAATACTTACAAACATTCTAGCCAATGACCACTATCTCTCCAGTCTACCTATGTATCTCCAACTTGTAAACACTACCAATGTTCTTGATATCCACAATGGTTTTTGTGGAAAATTAATCATATGCATGATTGGGCTTAGGGAATTTTGGTTCAAGTACTACAAATTTAATTAGGTCCCTCTTAACATCCAAGGTTGTGAGGAGTCTGGCTTGGCCTTTGCTCTGATATCCGACATTAGTACATATTTATTTCTACATATGCATGGATTCTTTTCTTTTCTAGCATATTCTCAAAATATGTCACTTTTCTCTAGAGGAGGAGGCTCTTGCTAAATCCATGAGGTAGTAGGTTATGTTTGTACTAATGCAGTGGAGGACAACTGATCTATTTTTTTGAGGAGATGCCATTTCTAAGACTATTCTTGCTTGGCCTTCTCGCTAGTTTCCCCTGCCTTAGCAATTGAAATGACTTCACTGATTGGCCTTTTGTCCCCTCTCTTCTAGTACACTATCCCTTTAGAGGTTGCAGTGGTGGATGTTGTAGGTTTTTGCTTCAAATAATAAGCAGGAAAAGCCTGTTGTACTTGTTACCAAGAATCCAATTTCGCTGTTTCTTCCAAAACTTCATCTACCTAATGCTTGCATGTTGATATTTCTCATCTTTCTTATCATCTCATGAGGATCATACCTCAAGCTAATTCCCTTATAAAGGTCTAATGAAATCAACATGTTATCTTCATAAAATGAAGCAATCCTTGTCTTCACTATGAAAGGACCCACCTCTTGTGATACCTTGAATGTTATTAAGCTCTTATTTTTGACAAAATGGACCTAATCATAGTCCATTCTTTGCCTGATAAATTATAGTGATAAAATTCTCATTGTATGGAATACAGGGAGGAGGTATGTTTGTGTTTCTAAACCATGATTATTGTGTAGCCCTCAAATCAAAGAGGTAGAAGTATCCCTGCACCTTCCAAAGCATTATTTCCCATTTTTGGAAATGGACTCCTTAAGCTTGTTTATTGTAAATGAGTGTCTATTCCCAAAGACTCCTCACTTCTTAGAGGGCCCACCATCAAATTACCCAATCCATGAAGAGGAGAAGACTTTCTCATTTGAGCATCCATATCTATAAAACCATTCTTCATATGATCTTGGCTCAATACAACCAAGATGTTAAAATCAGGGACTTCTGCATGTCAAGACATAGAATTTGTCATGCACTTTCTTCAAGGCACCTCTTCTTTCATGCCGATAAGGGGTGTTACAAAGAACTAATCTGAAGTACCATGTACTTCTTCTCCTAGGAGTTCTTCAAGCATGAAAGCTTCAAGCGTGATGCACCGCTGAAATTTCTTTTACTAGCAGATCTTTGTAGCTTCTTCATAATAGATAATCTATCCAAAGTTTACATCTCTCTTGTTCATAAATTCGTTTGTGAACAAAGCTATAAGATTTTCATCGATTTACCGAGGCTACAACATACTACTACTGTATGGTAATGATATCATACATCGTGTTGGAATAAAAAGAAACTATAAATGATGTTGAGTTGTATATGTTGAGAAACCATACATGGGGTAGTGCTATATTAGGTTTAATGCCATATATAACTGACAAGGTATCAACCACCCATGTGTTGTTGTTCCATTTGCTACCATATGGCATAGGGAAACATTCTAAATTACACCATTATTGCCAGTGGCTTTCAGCAATCCATTGTTTCTACTAACACTACCATGTTATCTATTCACAGCATCTAGTTCTCTTGTTGTCAATCTTCCTTTATCATTCTCATGTATATCTATTGCGTACAATTCTTGTCAAACTGGCATGGGCATGTTGTCCAATTGTTACTTTAATACAAGGATTTTTTCATGTTTGGATTGACATATGAATTATTGTCCAAAGTTACTTAGTCCAAGAACCTGTCTCTAAAAATAGATCAATGCCATGCAAGGTTTGATCATATTAAGGTGAGACTGTCACCCTATTATTGTTAAGAGATATTGTTACATTATTACTACCAAAGTGAATAGTGTGACTATCTTTCATTCAAGGTCAAAGATGTAAAATTCTTGTACTAATGAGCTACATCTGAGTGAATATATTTCATATATAAGATTTGGTTCTATATGATGTTGTTTGTACTTAACACTGCCATATAGAAAATATACTTCTAAACTGTAGCAAATTCATGCAGTCTCATAATATATATCTAGCTCCAGATACAATAAATTCACTGTGAAAATTAAGGTCTTTCACATAGGATTTTCAAATGGCCTAATTTTGCAACTCAGAAATAAGACTTATTCATTGTTCCAACTAAGAGGAATGATATTTTAAAACAAATCTGTTTCTTCGATGGTTCATAAGGGTTACAAGAGGACTGCTTAAAATGTCAGTTTGATAATATTGAGGGTGAATTGGAGCTCAAATAGTTATTACAGAACTTGCCATTAGGAGTCTTACAACTGTCACAATGTTGCATCATCAATATCTATACTCCATACAAGATTTGGTCAGCTTGAGCTAGCAGCAGAAATCATTCACCTTTAGTCTTTAGTGATGATAAATTAGATTGGTAATTTTGACTTCCAACAGTAGTACGATCCCTTCAACATATAAATTCATCTCTTGAATTTGCATAGGATGTTTGGTCTATTGTCCAAACTGAAACTTGTGTTGTTCTAGGAATATAAACACAAGGAATAGATTTTTTAACTCCTACATTCAACAAAAGATACCCATCTTCTCTTTAAATAAGAAATAGTTCTCTAATAATGATAGCATGTCCTTCATATCTAGAAAAGGTAATATCTTGACCCTTAATGGACCCTTAATGGAGTGTGCTCAACCAACATTGAATAGGAGAATAATGTGGCCCACGGAGAAGATAACCCGACCTTTTTAATGGTCAAAACTCCACATCCTTTCAAAGACGAAAACCTCTGAAAAAAGAGTAACTTCCACAGGTCGACTTCTAGACTCACTATTGAGTCTGCATAGAACAAATATAAACTTTAGAAGTATACTTTCTTCTATCTAATGTTTCCTAAGCATTCAAGATACTATTATAGGTGTTGGGCACCTGTGCTAGCAATCTGAGTGGTGAAGGCTTGAGAAGAGGGTCTTTTCTCTTGGCCCTCCTACCAGCTCTTCACACCCAGCTTTCCCTACAGCCCTGAATAGAGATCCAAATTATTTCAGAATATACACAAAATGCTCTTACTTACCTTTGCACCAGAGGCCTAAGGTTGCAAGAGATCTAAGCCAAAACTGCCCTAAAGCCTCGTAGCTATCTGCCTTAGAACTGCAGCACTATCTCCAAGGAAAACTTACATATTTTGAGAGATACTGTGGTCACATTACAGAGATTTGTAGATGGAGGAGACCATGGTGATTTATCTACAAACTCCACTTTGTGATTTCTTATAAATTAAAAGCACATGGTGGTATAATTCTTCTTTGTATTAAACAACTTTCTAATAGTGACAAAAATAGGGTGATTAATGTTCCTATCCCATGGTTGTACAAGAATTGAACCTAGGGCTATGAATGATCCATCTACAACCACATGAAGTATTTATTTCCAAAATGGAAAGACATGTATCAACATGTAATTGATTTCTTCTTGCGGGTATTGAAAACTTTATAGCATTCCTATGTCCAATTGTATTTGGTGTCTTCCTTAGTAATTGTTCCATCAGTGTGACAACTTCACATTGTCTCAGATGAACTTCATATAGTATCCTATATGCCCCAATGTGGGATGCAACTACTTTATAAACATAGGATCCTTCATATCCATAATTGATGCAATCTTTGCAAGACCTACTACTAGACCCTTTGTGCAAATAATATGGCCCAATAATGTGCCAAAATGAGTGCCAAATATACAATACTTAATATTTAGTGAAATTTGGAGTTTCTGAAATTTATTAACCACCAATATTAGGATTTATATGTGATATTTTAATAAGTTGAACATAATCTAGTCATCTAATTATACCTCTAGCAACCTATGGATAAACTCTTTAAATATTCTTGAAACAATTCAAGAGAATACAGCTAGTGCATTCTTTAAACCAAATGGCATGATTATATATGAAAAGGATCCCTATTCTATCTTAAATGACATCTTGGTCCTATCCTCCTTTATGATATTCACTTGATGGTGTCTAGAAAACTTGATAGTGAACGTGCAGCCCTTAATAGAGTATGCTCAACCAACAATGAATAGGAGAATAATACGGTGCACTGAGAAGGTAACCCGACCTTATTAATGGCCAGAACTCCACATCCTTTCAAAGATGAAAACCTCTAATAAAAGAGTAACTTCCATAGGCAAACTTCTAGAATCACTTTTGAGTCCACATACAACAAATATAAACTTTAGAACTATACTTTCTTCTATCTGATGTTTCCTAAGCATTCAATATATTATTATAGGTGTTGGGCACCTGTGCTAACAATCTGAGTGGTGAAGGCTTGAAAGAGGTCTTTTCTCTTGGCCCTCCTACCGGCTCTTTACAACCAGCTGTATCTATAGCTTTCCCTACAACCCTGAACAGAGATCAAAATTATATGAGAATATAAACGAAACACCCTTACTTACCTCTGCACCAAAGGCCTAAGACTGCAAGAGATCTGAGCCAAAACTACCCTAAAGCCTCGTAGTTGTCTGCCTTAGAACTGAATCTCTATCTCCAAGGAAAACTCATATATTTTGAGAGAGACTGCGGTCATATTACAGAGATTTGTAGATAGAGGAGACCATGGAGACTTATCTACAAACTCCACTTTTTGATTGGTTATCAATTAAAAACTTATGGTGGTATAATTCTTCTCTGGATCAAACAACTTTCTGCTAGTGACAAAAATAGGACGATTGATGTTCCTATCCCATGGTTGCACAAGAATTGAACCTAGGCCTATGCATAATCCATCTAAAAGAACATGAAGTATTAATTTCAAAAATGAAAAGACATGTATCAACATGTAACTGATTTCTTCTTTGGGTATTGAACACTTTGTAGCATTCCTATGTCTAATTGTATTTGGTGTCTTTCCTTAGTAATTGTTCCATTGGTGTGACAACTTCACATTGTCTTGTCTTTCATTAGAGTAACAAAATGAACAATGAAGCAGACCAAAACTAAATCTATAAATGAGACAATCTGATGTAAATCTCAGGAAACATATCGGGTGATGGTCATATGACGGGTTTTATTTATAATCCTGGGATAAAGGTGAATTCTCGTATGGTGAAAAAAACACTCGTGTGATCCACTGTAGGAAAAAGAGGGAGATAAAAATAAATAACGCTCAAAAATATTGTTTTGAAACCCTAAGTGCTGGACTGAGTGGCCTCTATATCACTCAGATAATATCCTCCTCCTCAAAAGCCAAATTATGAGAGTAAATCAAGCTCTTTGATCATAGGCTCTATGTAACTTCATGTCCCACAGAAAACACACATACAATCTCACACTAAAATAAACTAGAAATTATTACACCAGCATATTCTTGGGCCCTCTCATAAGGGAGTTATGCCTAAATATTAGCTTTGATAAAAAAAAAAAAGAATTTTATTTGGACACCATAAAACAATTTCATATATTATATCTCAAATATAATACATTAATATAGTTGGAGTCAGATCCAATTAATCCAAACATGGAGATTGTGGTTTAGAGAATATCTCAACAATCTCCAACAAACCAAAACAAATTTACTAAGTCAAGTATTAATCTTAACACATTGTAGCTCCAAATTGGGCCCAAACCCTCAAGCAAGGAATGGGATGAACCCTTAGTAATCATATTTATTTTCTCTGTTGCAGTTGAAGGGATCATCCATTGTATATCAGATCCCCAGTCTGATTCAATAGGGATCACTTCCCCATACATCGTTCTTCTGTTGTACATTTTGATATGATATAACTAGTATATTTTTTTCCTATTTCAAGCAGATCTTCGATCAAAATGGTAGTTGCATTACTTTCCCGAATGAACTTCCTCAGTTAGATGTATATTGAACCAATGTTATTTTTTTCCACTTGCTTTGGATTTCCTTAGCATTGCTATACCTTTTTGTTTTTTAAATGGAAGTTCTTCCATTGAAATGCACTTGTACTCATACTTTCACGAGAATGAGAATGAATACAAAACTTCATCCAAACTACATTCCAATGCATATTCTCATTATTTAGAGTGCCTCTAATGTTGAACCTACAAATATTTTGTTGTTGTCATGGGCTTATGACTTAATGCTAGTACTGGGCACATTTGAAATTTGATAGCTAATAAATTCTTGTATTAATTTGTCATCAAATTTTTTTACAACACCTGTGATTTTGATCATATTTTAAATTTTTTGTTGAATTCACCAAGTAGAAGAAGGACTTTTTTTCTTATACCTAACAAATAAATTCCAATTTAGGAATTAATCCTCATAAAACATATCACAACTCTTGATATTGGGATAGTGCAAACACCAGGTGAATCTAAGCCTGACTTTGAGATTGTTGATGGTTAATCTGAGAAACTAGGGTCTGCTTATGTTAATGAGGAGGTGCACACATTCCAAAAAATTATAAGTTTCAGTTGGTTGGAGTATGGAGCATGTGCTTATGGGACCAAATGGGCCAGCTAAAGCAAATGAACCTTATGGAGTTGGGTCCATAATGTGAAACACTTATCGCTAACCTTCCTTGGGATTAAGAAGTTTTCATAAAGTATTTGTGTGCATTTGGTTGAGTGCATTCCTGCATTGAGAAAGCTTTAGCATAATGCATTATGATGTACTGAACATGATGCATGAAAGGATAAGGTAAGGATGGAGATGCTTCCAGTGCATTCTCTAGAGCTCCAGTTTATTGGCATGTTGATTTGGAACAAGTTCCTCATTGAGTGCCAACCATCATTACTGCCCATGAATTTTATGATGCTCTTCTAGTGCACAAATTCCATAAAACTCCTCATGGGTGGTATGAAAAGCTCATTGGTATTGCAAAATATTCCTTCAATGGACTTCGTTTTATGTTGTCTCAGGAACCAACAAGTTGTACTTAACTAAACACCTTAAGGGGCTTTCTCCATATGAAATATCTCACTAGAGCACGTTGAAGTTTACTCTCAGGCTGTTGAATTGGCAAGGAATATCGCTAAGAGGATTTCATCATATGGTGGTTGGAGGCAACACTCATGGAACATCCTTTCAATTTGCTCTTCATTCATATTTATACATTCTTTTGCATGCATTGGCAGTTGCTCCAGCTTCCTCAGTGTTTCGGGTAGAACAAAATATTTTGGGTGCTCATCTATTCTATGCTCAAGGTATTGCATGGGGTTTTCTAAACCTTCTTGAACCATGAGATGGATATCACAACTAAAAACAAGTGTTGTGTGGGGTTTTCTAAACCTTCCTAAACCATGAGATGGATGTCACAATTGAAAACAGGTATTGCGTGGGGTTTTCTAAACCTTCTTGAACCATGAGATGGATGTCACAACTGAAAACAGGGGATTTACTAGACATTTTCACTTAACTTATGAGACAGTTTCTGGGTAAACGGGGATGAGTTATAAAAATATGAGAGAGGTTATTGTCAATCACATATTAAGGAACATTAACCTCTTTCCATTTTCCTACAGGTGTCACATATTGGGAGAATTGAATGCATCTTTGAGCCCTAGTTTTTGGGATTCATAATTTTCCTGTTTAACACATATTTGTAAAATTCAGATCTCGAGTAAATAGAGACGAATCTAAAAAAAATGAGAGAGGTTTTTTTCTTAGAACAAGCAGGTCTACAAAAACCTCCTCCAAATTTTACACAGCTGTCATGAGTTAGGAGATACGATCTTGTGAAGTGACCCCTAGTTTTTAGTAATCTGGTCCATTTTTCATGGCAGACAGTTCCAAACTTCAATGTAACTGTTGCTATCTTTGGAAATTTGGTTAGATTCAACCTCTTGAGCCTAGGGGAGAATTATTTCCTATATAATATTGTAATTTTAATGTGTAAATGGTTGGATTTGGGTGAATTGTAGCACTGTTCTGAGCTCCTGGAGTTGATGTAATCATTTTCCCAAAATTCAATAAATTTGGGTTTTGCAAGCTTAGATTCAAATTACAGAGATTCTTGTGATGTATTGGCTATTTTTTGTCTTCTCTGTGTATGTAGTTCTTTAATTTACAGGTCTTTCATATCTATTTAGATGTTTAGATTGAGAAATGTGTAAGAATTCATTCTCACAATGCTCTGATTTTTGCCTTCTAACATCTGTCTGTAAAGTATTTTGCATGGTTTCAAGGTAGGTATTCTACCGCTAAGACCTTGATGCCCCATTAAATGTTTCTCTTTCCATACCACTATAAAGAAAACCCTCTGATTTTGGCACAACCCATATGTCTATATTGCCTCCATTGATGAATTCCAGAGTGGATTTCTCAGATTTGTTTTCTTTTCAGACCTCTTGACTACATGCCCAATGGATCTCTTGACTTGTGTTGCAAGGACCAGATTCAATCATTTTACTTTTTAATCCCTAATATATCCCCCTGAGTCAAATAGAGGTCAGATCTAGTATTTTATCCGGAAAGAGCCCTATCTTAGGTTGGAAGTGGCTAGTTACCAACCGAGAAGCGGTTTGAAATGGTTACCAATGTGGTTCCTGTCCTCAGCCTCGAGGAAATTATAGAGCATTAATATTGTGCACATATTGTTTTGTGTGCAATGTTACAATAATGCATTGCCTGCTATAAATTCACCATTTTCTTATGTTGTGCACATACTAGCTTATGTGCAGGAATAATAAACTTCTCAAAATAAATAAACTACTTCATGCTTTGCACAACACTCATTAGTATTACATTGCCAGAGGTAAAAGTGAACATGGCACATAACTATTGATTGATTTCATCCCAAACTCTCATTTTCATCTATGTTTTGTCCTAAATGTACTAAATTTGTGGGACCAAATCCTTGGTATTAGAAAACTATTGCACCCATTGGGCCCACGATATCTTCCTTTTTTCCACTATTGTGCACATAAACCTATGTGTTGATGTAGGTCTTCCATCCCTTTATATTTGTTGGAAAAATCATAAAATCCTATGAGTTGGAACCTAATTTGGATGCATTCAAATAACTTCACTCAATCTCTAAATTTATCTGAATCCATGAACCAAAAATCAAAAATTAAGAAGGCCCTAACTATAGCAAAAATTTGAATAATTACAAAATAATAGCAAAGATATGAAGACAAGCAATGGTAAAAGATACTAGTGATTTCAACCAGAACTGGATACTGACTTTGAAGAATAAATGTAAATGTTAGTCAGAAGTAGTTTGTAGCTGAGTAACCCAGAAAATAAATATGATACAAAGGAATTCTTCTGAGAAGGTATGGATGCCAACTCAAGTCAAATAAACAACAGTATGGATGTTGCCTACTCCAAATAGTATCTTAAAAAATCCATGCAAAAGCACACTTCACAAACAACTTCATCAAGGTATGGATGCCAAGTGAGGACCAAGGTAATATTGATACTGCCCTTGCCCCAAATGGTCTCTTTCAGACTGCCTTCATAAAAAGCCTTGACTCCAATGTCTAATGGTAATTTTATAGTTAGTCTTCTCACTTTTTGTAGAAAAGAGGAGATGCAAACTTTGATTAGTGACACTTACGAGTGAAAGTTGTAACCAAATATGCATGGAGTTACAAAGGATTTTATGATGGGAGGGACATAATTTTTAACATTTCAAGTTACTTTGAAAATGTTTACACTATGTTTGGACCTTGTGGGTGCTTCGTGAGATATGGGGTGCATGGTGTATGGTTGGACCATGTTCTTCCATGATGGACTTGGACATTGGAGGTGGTTTACTATTTGTTGTTAGACCTTGTTTGGATGATTGAAAGACATTCTTCCTCGAAGTGTTGGATAATTATGGAGCTTGGTGACCTCATATTGTTGATGCATGAAGGGATTTTATGTGCTTGGATTAGAGTTGGGTATTTTAGAGGAGGTTATTGAGCCCTAGATAGCACGAGGTTGCTTGGTTGCTTTCATGGAGGTTTACACTTGAAATGTGGACTCTTGGGTTGAGGGAGTGGATATGTAGGTGTGGGAGTCCTTAAGGTGACACATGACCCTAGATATGCATTGTCCTTAAGGAGACACACAACCATGGAGATCCATTAGAGCTTTGGAGCTTTGGAGGATTGTTGGACTTTAGGGAGTAGTGCTCATGCCATGGAGGCCTTGCTTGTTAATCATTATCACCTTTAAGCCTCACACATGTCACTTAGATTAGAGTGCTTCACATGGGTGGACCTACTTGTGTCTTGAAAGTTTGCTTGTAGTGGACTAGGTCCACTTGTCATTGTAAAGCCCCTTTACCTCTCATATAAATAGAGGAAGGAGTGAGTTTTTATTATAGTCGATCATGCACTTGTGCATATTCCTTTTCATACTTGGGTTAGAGATGTAAGAGTAGTGCTACTTTCTCTCTCTCTTTCCTGTTCAATCTTCTTTGTACTTTTTTTTTTGTCTTAAGGTGCTAGTGTTTCTTGGAGCATTCACTTGAAAACTTCATTTATATAAAGAAGAAATGAAATATGTGGGGTGCATGGTGTATGGTTGGATAATTCTCTTCCATGATGGACTTGGACATTAGAGGTGGTTTACTATTTTCTACTAGACCTTCTTTGGATGTTTGAAATACATTCTTCCTTGAAGTGTTGGATAAGTATAGAGCTTGGTGACTTCATGTTGTTGATGCATGAAGGGATTTTATGTGCTTGGAGTAGAGTTGGGTATTTTAGAGGAGGTTATTGAGCCCTAGATAGCATGGGGTTGCTTGGTTGCTTGCATGGAGGTTTACACTTGACATGTGGAATCTTGGGTTGAGGGAGTGGATATGTAGGTGTGGGAGTCCTTAAGGCGATGCATGACCCTAGATATGCACTGTCCTTAAGGAGACACATGACCATGGATATGCATTGGAGCTTTGGAGCTTTGGAGGATTGTTGGACCTTGGGGAGTAGTGCTCATGCCAAGGAGGCCTTGCTTGTTAATCATTGTCACCTTTGAGCCTCACACATGTCACTTAGAGTAGAGTGCTTCACATGGGTTGAGCTACTTGTGTATTGCAAGTTTTCTTATAGTGGACTAGGTCCACTTGTTATTGTAAAGCCCCTTTACCTCTCATATAAATAGAGGAAGTAGTGAGTTGTTATTATAGTCAATAATGCACTTGTGCATATTCCTTTTCATACTTGGGTTAGATATGTAAGAGTAGTGCTACTCTCTCTCTCTCTCTCTCTCTCTCTCTCTCTCTCTCTCTCTCTAGTTCAATTTTCTTTGTATTATATGTGTTTTTTCCTTAAGGTGCTAGTGTTTCTTTGAGCATTCACTCAAAAAATTCATATATATAAAGAAGAAATGAAACCCATGAACACAATCACAACCTATCATATAATTCTCCATGCTTTCAAAAACCCTATATAGGGAAAACCAAGAGAAACCCTGGCTCCACCAAAGATACTCCAACAATAAAAAATTTTGACTATATTTTTGAAATATCTTTGGTGGAGCTAAGGTTTCTATTGGTTTTATCTATCTAGGGTTTTGGATAACTTAGAGAATTATATGATGAGTTGTGATTGTGTTCATGGATTTCAGTTCTTACACACACATATGAAGTTCTCAACTATCCAAAATTATGTTATTTTAGATTTGACTTCCAGCTGACCACTGCCTATCATACCGTGTCACTCCTATAAATTGTGTTATTTCAAAGATTTGACTTCCAAATTTTCATAAATACAATGTCCTCAAAAATATAGTTGAACACTTCCATATTCATAGTTAGATCATATTCCAAGAATATATACGTTTGTTGTACGGATCAACAATTGTCTCATGAACAACAATCACATCACAAGTGGCAATTGAACTTGGTTGGGGAGGATATTAATTTATCCTCTCAAGTTCCTCAGTTCTTTCTGTTGTCAAATCGAATCGGAACTAGATAAAAACCGGATAAAAAAACAAGTTGACCAAAAATATATATAATTTATTCAAATTTAGGAAAAAACATATATATTAATGTGCATCCATATGAATCACAACATTATACAAAAAAAATTCCATTTAACTTGAGTTTTCCTAGAAACAAATTTGGAGGTTTCCCAACATGAAATTCCTAAAGGATATGTTGTCTTGAAGCCAAGCGTGCACCATATCATAGTTAAAATCTAAAGTCTTTGGCACCCTTAAACCTAGCACTAGTTTGAGAATCCCATGCCATACTAAGAGCATATTTGTGCTAAGATAGTTCACCATGCATTTACAACCACCTTTTTTCTTAAGGGTGAAAGAGGTTTTGTGCCACATAACTTTGTTTGAAGGACAAATATCCATATCATAAAACAGAGACAAGCTTGAAATGCTTTTTCTATAGCTAGAATAATTGTTATGACATTGTTCACAACTTTTAAGTACTTTGTTGAAGGACTTCAAAAGAATGTAAAAGTTATTTAGTGGGTCAAAATGTTAAATGATGGGTATTATTGTGAGATTATTTGCCCAGCATGCTCCTACTAAATTGAAAATGGGGTTTTCTATTTATTGTTTGGGCCAAATATTGTAACAGCAGCACTAGTGCATTAACTATGCTAAAAGGTCACTTTCTTATTAATTTGACCATGAATAACTCTTTTACAACACAATATGTATTAGCTTGTTTACATTAGTGGTTTGATAAGAACATTTCTATAGTCTCTTCACTAAATGTCCTAAAGATTTTACATTTATGCTTTTTAACAAAAAATGGCTAACATTTTACCCTGGCTAAGTAAGGATTCTTCAAATAATCTTCTAGTTTGGTTCCTTTTTGTTCCCTCTAAGCTTGGAAAAGTGTCTTGAATTTACATTGAACAATGTAAGAATCTAGTCTTTTCCAAAAACAATCAAGCCAACTCTTTCATTTTGCAAATTACCTACCAATTCTAAACATATTATTTGAAATTTCTACGCTGAAGGTGTTGGATTTAGGTAAGTGATGCAAAATGCACACCTACAGTTCTATTGTTCACCTATTATACCAATGAAAATTATAGGCAAGCTTGAAAGGATTGGACATGACTGTTCCAACCATACTCTTATTGGCCTACAATACATATATTCATAATTCATACCTACAATACTATTGTTCACCTATTCGTCTAGTGCATATTGTAGGAAAATTGTTAAATGTTGGACATCGTTGTCTCAAGTTCACACACCAACACTAAATATGCAATGTATTGTGTGCATCCTTGGATATATTTCAGATTGCAAGCTAACTATTTAAATAAATGCATGTATAAAACTTCTATATTAGCAAAATAACCATCAATATTTGTTTCTTGCATTTTGGGCTGAATTCACAATAGTATGCTAAAAAGTGTCGCTTCAATGTCTGGAAATTAGGATATATAAATGTGAGATATATACTCTACATCTTTGGGCTATCTCTTTTTCAAATCTAAGCATTTTTAGGCTACATGTTAATTGCAGTGGCATGATCCGGATTATCCACAGTTTTGTGTTCATTATGTTGATGTTTCAAACCCCAAAGAGGGTCCAACATTAGGACTAATTTAGATAGAATATGAATGAAAGCTTAATTGTTTGAACTTTGAACTTTGAAGAAATTCCTGAATGGACTTCATAAATACTCGAATGAATGGACTTCGTAAGGCATTAGTACCATAAATTGTGTTATTTCAAAGATTTGACTTCCATATTTTCACAAAATACCAATATCCTCAATAAATACTTATATGTATAGATACTTATGTTTAGGATTATATATGTTTTGGAGTGGTTCCTTTATGTTTTACTATAATCCTGATGTTGACAAGCTTTAGCTGACTTTTTTCATCAATTGTTCATAGAATATGCAAAATATTTCATTTTCAAAATGTGGCAAAAATTACATTTCTTCTTATTTCTTTTTTTATTGTACATGACAAGATAATCATGTTGTAGGAATGAGGTATCCTACAGTGTGTTTCATTTTGTGGATATTTTTTTTCATCCCATTTTTTACAAGGATGTAGATTTCATTTTCATGTTGATGGTTTTTGCATGTATCTTATCTAGCCCCAAATGCTGGTAATGGAGCAGATCTTGAGAACTAATTGTGGAGATAGACTATCAGAGGTTAATGTTACAATACCACTTCTACCCGGTATCAGAAAAATTTTAATGGTCTATGACATAAAGAAGAGTTATTTAATGACAAGGTTGAAAGGGAAACCTCATGTCTTAGTTCTAACCCATTTATTTGTGTTTTTTTAAGTCATCTGTTTGATTTTGAGCTTTACCAGATCAATTATTTCATAAATCCAATATGCATGGCTTGTATTTCTCACTCGATGTTATTTACTTGACATGGTTGATATAACATTAAATTCTAGGCCACTTTTATTTTAAGTCAGAGATTTTATTGATTAAAAGGATGTTCATATTTTGATTGGTTTACTTGGAGCTTGATTTAAAAAAAAATTGTAAATTCCACGTGGATGTTATTTTTCCAGGGTGAGCTCTTTGCACCAGTAAGTTCAGATGAGTCCTAGAACATAGGATACAACAAGCACATCTTTGGCCTTTGTTGTGTATATGTTATTCTTTATATCATTGATGGACAGTTATTGATGATGTAAAACAGAGGATGGGAAGGTCCTACCAATTATCTTGACAAAACAAAATAAAATGGAGTGGTAGAATTATGTTTTAAAGGGTCAGCCAGAAATCAATACTTGAAAGGTCAAACTTGAGAACGGCAAGTAACCTGATATGGATCTAGAGACACAACAGACTGTGGAAAACAAATGATGGTATTGACGAGTCTTCCCAATAAATAAGCTCTAACTGTTAGACCACTGCCCAAATTTCAGTTATCTGCAATGGAAATAGTGACTCTAGTTTTCTTTGTATGAATAGCGACTTTGACCATTGTCTTGTTCATCTCCTATGAATGATTTTGATTTTCAAACTCCAACTAGTTTGTTGTTAAACTAATTAAAGATCTGATGACAAACTTAGAGCTTTCATAGCTCTTTTCTAAATCTATTTTCTTGAGCAAATTTGTCCTTTTTACTTTAGGTACTGTAGATTTCTATTGTGTGACATATGTTATGACATCTGGATAAATAGACAGAAGTGTTGTACAACATAGTATTTTTTTAAATCTAAAGAAACAATATTTCCAAATACAAAGTTTATTAATTAAGAACATCTTTTAGATTTCTTAGCTAAGTTATGATTATATTTTGGTAGGGGATTTTATGTACGCTGATATTGTGTTGTCTCTTTGGTTTATGTTAGGTAACAATGGTTAATAAGGAATGTGTTCTTGAGCAGCAGGCACACATCTTATTCTACTATCGATAGGAAAATCCATGGTTTTCAGGCATGGAAACAAAAACACAAATGCGAGTGGGATATCCAAAGTCCATGTTGGATGAATTTGATATTAGTGATGATTTTGATTCTTTGTCAGATAAAGAATCTCACAAGTCAAATTCAAATAAACAAAAGCAGCTCAAAAATGAAGGCAGAGGTATTGCTTTCTATCCAAGTCAATTTTTTTGATTTGTTTGTTATTGTCATGTTTTGAGTGCGAACTTGTGAAATTCCAAATTGCATGTTGGTTTAGGTAAAGGAGATATATAAATATATATATTATATATATTTGTTTATGGTTTCCAGAAGATCCGTGTTACATTTGCACCAAAAGTTTAGATATCATTCAGATATCTAAACACCAAACAACAACAACATTGAGATTTTTCTTTCACTCAACCTATAACATATTGCATTTGTCTTCATCAATGCTCTTCTTCCATATGCTATCCACTTATGACATTTCCTTTGCAATATTTGTGCATTTGCTAGTTATAGGTCATTTATAGGTTATGAATTTCTTCAAAGTTTCACTTCTAATTGAGTATTCAACTGAACGTATTAATTCTCTTATACATAAATATTTTTCCCTCCACCCACTTTTCATAACTTCCATAACCATTAGGTAGGGACCTGCAATTTCAATGCTACTTTTCTTGTTTAGTAAAATATTGCCAAGAATTTAATTTATTGAAAGTTTTAGAATTTACAATTTATGAAGTTTCAAGGTCTATTTTTTAAGAGCCTAATTCTTTAAAGGGTGTTAGCTCAATGGAAGAGCACCTACTTTACAAGTAGGAGGTTGGTGGTTCGATTCCATTGTGCCTTGACATTCATATGGAGTGGCGATTATCAATTTTTAGTGATGGAGGTTCTTTTGACCATCACCAATGAGCTTTGGTGACATTTTTTGACCCTCACCAAAATACGAAATGGTGACGGTCAACGAATGCCACCATATATACACATAATAGTGATGACCCTCAAAGGTCTGTAACCATAAATCGTTGTTGTTGATATGAAATAATGATGGTCATTGTCCATCATTATAGATTCGTGACGGACCTTGAATGTCACCACAAAACCTATACTTCTATCAATGCGTCTTTTGGTGACGGTCAACAAACGTCACCATATATATGCACCAATAGAGATGAACATGAAAGATCCATCACAATAAATTGTTTTTGCTCATATGAAATGGTGACGGTCACTATCTATCATTATAATCAATATTCATGACGGACCTTGAATGTCACCATAACACCTACACTTTTGGCGACGCCACCTTGGTGATGTTCAGTTTTTGGTGACCGAGGCTATGGTCCATCATCATTGCTCATATGAAATGGTGATGGTCACTATCTGTCATTATAAATCATTATTGGTGATGGATTTTGAATGTCATTACAACACCTATACTTTGGTGATGCCATCTTTGGTGATGTTCAATTTTTGGTGACAGAGGCTATGGTCTGTCACCATTGCTCATATGAGATGGTGATGGTCGCTATCCATCATTATAAAACATTATTGATGATGGACTTTGAATGTCACTACAACACCTATACTTTTGGCAACACCACTTTTGGTGTCGTTCAGTTTTTGGTGACGAAGGCTCTTTTAGCTATCACCAATGAACTTCTGGTGACATTTTTTGCCCCTCACCGATGTCATTTTTTCTTGTAGTGTCTCTTGAGATAGAGAAAGATTTGCTATCCATAGGTGCCCTTGAGCATGATTCTCGAGAGGAAACTAAGTCGTCGGGCAAGAAAACTCAAACCTCAACTAGCAAGTCTACTGATAAAGACAAGGATTCCTTTGATTTTGAGGGGTTAGCCAAATCCTTGAAACAATTGACGAATGAGGCTTTTGAGTTGAAAAGAAATAATAATGAGTCCTTCTCAGGGAGTAAATCATCTAAACCTTTCTTCTAAAAGACCAATAATCCACCCATGAAGTCATCTCAAGGTTCCAATACAAATTTCAATGTGGAAGAGCTAGGAAAAGACAACTTTTTCACTTTCCACCAAGCCTCTCACTTCGAGAAGACCTGCCCACAATGGCTCTACAATGTGATTCTTTTGGTGACCATACTCTTAGAACATCAAGCCATAGGGAAGGTGAGGAAGAGTTAAATGACCTAGAAGAGGAAGCCATGCATCCCAATGAGGATGCTCCTTCTATTGTTCTAACACTCGGAGTCATCCATGGGGGAGAGGTCCAATCCCTTCAAGAAGCTAATGTAGGAGATTCTCCTCCCACTAAACCTCCTAAGACTTACAACCTCATAAGCAAAGGGCCAGTTTTAGACTCTACCCTAGAAGAAAAGAAAAGGACTTTAGTGAGGAGAATAGTTCCCCCTAATAGCACAAGCCAACCATCTACCCCCTCCTCTAAGGTTTCATCCATACAAATCCCAAAGGATGCCTCATCGAGTGGTAAATGAAATGCATCCATGTATGGAATCTTAACCAAAACCACCTTATCCCTGTAGCTATCCCTGGAAGGAACCGCACCCATGGACTTGGGATATAATGTCATTGAATATATGAAGAAGATGTGAGCCAACATTTCACTCTATGAGCTTGCCAATCTAGCCAATGTGAGCTAATTATCAAAACCTTCGCCATCTCATCACCAACCAGCAAGGTTACCTCTTCAGCCAAATATAACTCCTAGTAGATCTCGAGTCATGATTAACCTCTAAGTTATTGTTATTGCTGAAAATGAAAACTCAAGAGGCTCAACTCCCTTGTTCCTCTTAAATTTCGAAGTCTTCAACTACAATGTGCATAACTGCCTTGTGAACTTTGATGTGTCGATCAATGTCATGCCCTGGTCAGTATGGAAAAAATTAAACATTTAACTCAAGAAGACAGATGCTAAGATCCTTCAACTAGATAGGTCTCAAGCCCCCGATGTTGGCAAACTAAACAACATGATGATTAGGTTGTCTTTTGACTCTAGGGTACACCAGTTCATCAACATCATTGTGGTTGACATCCTGGAATAATATGGGCTACTACTCAGCAAGGACTAATTGAGTAAACTCCAGGGGTATTTTTCCACAGATTGGTCCCACTTGTGGCTACCCTACAAAGGAAAGAACAACTGGATTATAGTTAATAGTGAACCTTTCATGAAACATATGATCACTGACCTTGAAGGCTCCAATGAGCAGATTATTTTTTCTCGGGAGGAACTGGGAGTGTGTTTTCTAGAAGAGATGATGGGATACTACCAATCTGAATCATCACCCATCCCACCTAACACCCAACTGGAACTACTGTCACACCCCCCAACTATTGCAAATGAAATATGTAGTTTAGATGCAAATATTCTCGACACACACATGATTAGAAATGAAATATGGACACTCTATTATGATGGTTCCAAGACTCACAATGGGGTCAAAGGAGGCTGCATACTCATGGACCCAAAAAAAAAACAAATTTTTAATTTCTTGTAGGTTAGAATTCCAATGCACCAATAACATCGCAGAATATGAAGTGATGGTCTCAAGAAGGCTATTGACCTCAAAGAAGAATGTTTGAAGATGATTGGTCACTCTAAAATCATTACAAGACAGGTACGAAACACAATTGATTTCTTTTAAAGCTTTCAATATTATTTATGTTCCTAGATTCAATAACGTTGTTGTTAATACTCTAGAAAATTCTGCAGCTAGGTTCACACCTCTTAGGGATGGATTTTCAATTGAAATTATTTATAAACCTATTGTCCCGGACAATGTAACTAACTAACACATTTTCAATGATGACCATCAAATATTGGATTTGATGGTGAACGCAAAGGTGTTTAAAGACGTGGAATTGAAGAAGAGGAACATGAAAGGTCCTTGCAAGAAGAGGCGAACGAGCGTAAGAGGAACCCCGTACCTAAAGGAGTTGTCACATTGGAAATATTATTCAATCTATAGAACATTTTTTTAGGTTTTTTTGCTTGGACATACAACGATTTAAAGACTTATGACACCTGGATCATTCAACATGTTATTCCTATGAAAGAGTGGATCAAACCATTTCAGCAGAAGTTGAGGAAAGTGCATCCCACATTGGAACCCCTTATCCAAAAGGAGCTCAAGAAGTTACTAGATGCACGAATTATCTTTAAAGTTGGGAATTCTATGCGGGTTTCAAAACTTGTTCCAATACGCAAAAAAAATCGGTGAATTCCATTTGTGCATCGATTTCTAGAATCTAAACTAGTCATCAGACAAAGACAACTACCCGGTTCCCTCCATGGAACAAATTTTCCAAACGGTTTCCAGGTCATAGATGTTTTCTATACTCGATGGTTTCTCTATCTATAGCCAGGTTCTGGTGGCCAAACTAGACTGGCTAAAGACAACCTTCATAGTAAAGTGGGGAACGTTCGCATTCTAACGTATCCCTTTTGGGCTTATCAAGGTTTGGGCAACATTTCAAAGGGATATGGACATCTCTTTTAGAGGGTTGATGGGTCAGAGCATGGTTGTTTATTTGGATGATGTCATGGTATTTTTAAAGAAAAGATCTAACCACCTTCACCGCCTCAAACAAATCTTTGAGCGATGCCGAAAGTATGGGATTTCGCTTAACCCCGAGAAGAGCATATTCATAGTTTCAAAAGGAAATCTTCTCAGGCATATCATCACCAGGGATGGAATCACCATCGATATTGATTGCGTGAAATAAATAGCACAAACTCCTCTTCCCAACAGAAAAAAGGTATGCAATCTTTCATTGGTAAAATCAATATCCTTCGTGACTTTATTTCATATTTTCCCTAGATTGAAGCCCTTGCAGAACATGATAAAGAAGGACTTAGTGTTTAAATGGAAGTAGGAAGAAAAGGAAGTATTTGATCGTATCAAGAAAGATATTAGCCCTGATTTTAGCAAGGATTTCATCCCATACACTTCGCCTCAGATGCATCCTTAGTCGTTTTTCTTACACAAAAAGATAGCAGTAATGATGAGCATCCCATATCCTTTATGAGCATAGGGCTACAAGGCGCATAATTCAACTGCTCCAAAATAGATAAGTAGGCATATGTAGTTTACAAAGCAGTGAAACATTTTAGACCATACATTCTAAAGAACTGTGTCATAGTGTTTGTGCCTCACCCTACTATCAGGTCACTTTTCGTTCAGCAGGAGCTGGGAAAGAGAAGAGCCAAATAGATGACTTGCCTCCAAGAATATGATTTGGAGTTCAAGATTGCACACATAGTTAAAGGGCACGAGCTATGCAAAATGATCGTTGAAGCCATAGACCAACAAAATGAAGAGTCAGAAGGCTAGGATCATGAGATCGAAATGTATCATAATGAACTCCCCAACACTCATGACCCCTCACCATGGTACTCCAACCTAAAGTAATATCTAGGGCAAGGGACTTTACCTCCTAGGCCAAATGGTACAAAGTCACATCCTACCAAACGGTACAAGGTAATTTGTTTCGTAAACACCACCACAAAGTTCTACTCAGGTGCTTGGAATATGACGAAGCCTAGTGGGTGTTGAAGGAGCTACATGATGGGTCGGCAAGGGGCCAATGTTCCAGTGACACCACTACCCATAAGATCATGAGGCCATGATTCTACTGGCCCACGTTGTTCAAAGATGTTCATGCTTATGTGAAGAAATGCCCAATCTTTCAAAAGCATGTAGGAAGACAATCTCGGTCAGCCGCTCCCCTCTAGTCTATAGCAGTGGAAGAAACTTTCTAGCAATGGGGACTTGATGTTATCAAGGAAATCATGCCAAACGCATCGAACCAACATAAGTATATACTCACCCCCACAAACTATTTCACCAAGTGGGTCAAAGCAATTCCATTATGGAAAATCAACGACGAAGAGGTAATATTTTTTGTCAATCAATACATCATGGCCATGTTGGGTGTTCCAACCTCACTAGTGTTTGATAATGATATGTATTTATTGTCTTTAAAATTATATGATTTTTCTTTGGAAAATAGGATTATTTTAAAACATTCATCTAACTACTTCCCTCAGGGGAACAGCTTGGAAAAATCCACTAATAAGAACTTAATCGGCATCCTCGGGAAGACCTTGCTATCCCACTAGAGAAACTGGCACAATTCCCTTGGCAAGTCCTTATTATATGACCAGGTTACACCTAAACCATATCTTGGAACATCTCCCTATTTTCTGGTTTATGGGAAAGAAGTTATCTTACCACCAAACCTCTACCTATCCACTCTTCAATATTCGTAGGAATCACGAGCCACTCCTTTCCCTACCCTTCAAAATTGAATTGACACCCTCCTTAAACTGGAAGAGGAGAGACAAAAGGCTAGGAAAAAAAAATTTGTTCACCAAACCGAATTAAAATATGGTTTTATAGGAAATCCATAGGGGCCAATGAGTTTAGTGAGGGAGACCTAGTTCTCAAATGGGACAAGGCCCATGAGGACAAAGGCAAACACACCGAGTTCCAAGCCTTGTGGATTAGCCTTTTCCAAGTAAAAGAAAAAATTGGCTAGCACACTTACAGATTGCAGACACTAGGAGGGAGGGTAGAAGCCCTTCTTGTCAATGGCCAAGGCCTTAAATTATACTTCACCTAGAAGCCCTGTGGTTTCTTACATACCATGTACTATAGTTTTTTTATTTTCTTATGCTTTCCTTCCATTTGTTTTCTTTACCCTTTACCTTTGTTTTGAAGTTTTTTCTACCTCGAACAAAGCATTTGGGATGTCACTCGAGAGATGAGGTAGGCCCTACACTTTTGGCTGAAAATGTGTGTTCTAGGTATTCCCTTGAATGGACCTTAAGTCATGATTGAAATGGGTGTTGAACCTTGTTTTAGTGGGGAAGTCGATGTCGTTTGCGGTGCCCTATCTTGCAATAGTTAACCCTAGCTCAGACTTGGTTAGATTTTTCAATGACTTAGTTTATCTGGCTAGCTTGAAAGTGGAAGGGAAGAAAACTTGAATGTGCATATATATTTCGAGAAAACAATAAGGTCCCCGAAAAACCAGAAATAACCTTTCTTGCGAGTAAAATAAGTTGAGATCCCTCGTCCACCCAAGAAAACAACTTCCATATGAATAAGAGAAAATAAGAAAATTTGAATCATTTCTAGTGAGCACAGGTATTAAACTAATAAGGGAAAAAGGACTGAGAAAGGCTTCCTATGTAGAGAGTTGATGCAATGACTCTGCCAGGGTACTATCCAAGCTCACTAACCGTGGAGCAACGTATGCAATTTCTAAGCAATGACTCCATCAGGGTATTGTTAAAGCTCACTGGAAATGGAAAAACAATAAATATCTGTAACCACTATACAAAAAATCCTTAAGGCGCATATCATTATTCGACCCTTCCACATCAAGCCAACAAGAATGATGTCACCTTGCGTGTGTAAAAAGGTCGAGTCTTAGTAACTTGAGATAACTTGAGATAACTTAACAATATCAAGAAAAGACCCGGAAGCATCAGCAGGACCTGCAACTCTAAGGCATAACACTCATCGAGGTCTACATTACCCAAGGCCATGGGAAACTCGAGATTCTGGGATCCTACCACTGAATCACCAATTGTTGTAGTTGCTCCAACAAGCCCTCCAAAATTTCTGACCCTTCAAAATTTTGGAGCCCCTATACCATTCCCGTAGATGTCGCTGGTTCTCGGAGTTTTTTTGGAAGCCTTGAACCCCATTCATCCCGCGAACCTAACTCCCGAAAGGATTAAAAAGCCTAAATCTTTGCCTCATAAGCTAAAGAAGTGACCCTGTGACCTAACCAAAATTTATGATCAAGTCTAGTCGCAAAGTCGCAGTGAAAATTTGTGACTTATTCCCCTCATGTGACCTTTGTGTCTATGCGACCTCTCTAAGTCTCAAGGTTGCAAGGTTGCAAGGGATATATCTCATGCATCATATGACCTATGCGACTTTTCGACCCTATGACCCAAAAGGTCGCTAGGTCGTGAGGTCGCAAAGGTCTCAAATTCACACACTTGTGACCTGGCGACCCCCGTGACTTAGTGACTTCTTGAGATCACAAGGTTGTGAGGTTACAAAGGTTGCAAAGGTTTGAAACCAAGCATGTGCGACCCCTAAAAACACTGTGACCCCCACATGTGTGATGGAAGTTATAAATATCAGCCTCGACTGGTCATTTTAGCAACTCACTTAGGTCGCACGAAGAACATAGGATCTCAACGTCTGCAACAGTCACATGACCCCACCAAGTAGGTGACTCTTCGCATACCCCGGTAATCATTTATTTCCGCCAGTTGTCTCCCTCTTCTACCCTGACCTTGGGCATTTCACTTAGGGTTTTTTATCATGTTTTAGCCCCATTTTAACTAGAAAAACTTTGTCAAGTCATTATGTTCTTCATGCACCTCCCAAGGTGTCTTATGTAGCCATTCTCATCTCAAATTGACCTACATTTCCTAAGGACCAAGCCATGTTCTCCTGAGATTCATCAATGACTCATCCTAAGCATCATTTCACTCTAAAAAATCACCCAAGAAAGTAGGTCGCATGGCCAAAATACGTGATAGGCTAACGAGTGCCTCACGACCTTGCGATCCACATGACCTCGTTACCTTACCTCAATATTGACCATGTGACCCATTTTTGCTTTATGACCTCATGACCTGTGACCCCAAAAACTTGTGATCCCAGAAACCTAACTTCTATCCTACCATTCGCCAAGTCGTACAATCAGTTATGAGACCTATGCAACCCCTTGATCCCTATGACCTTTCGAACTGCCAAAGAAGTTTTCTCTCGAGATCTAGAAATTATAGTTTGTACTTGTCACTAGGATTTATTTTTCATGTCGTTACTCTCATCATGGGATTGTTTGTTTGATATTCTAGGTGACGTCAATCTCGAGTGCATCTCGATCTCCTCCTTTCAAGATGAGATGGCACCCCTAGTAGAAACGTTTTCCGGCAAGAGCTCTGGAAGAAGCTCACAGGAAGTTCACCAGGACCCACTACATGCCATCTACAGGGATACTACTTGCAACATCAACAAAAGCACCAAGCTCTTCTGGTTTGAAATTTACGCATAGTTCTCTAAACAGGACATCCCAGAAGACCAGGAGGACTTCTCTGTGTATACAAATGTCAAGAGGTCAAGACTTCACAAAGTGGTATCACATCCTCCAGTATTCCCATGCATTGAGACCATTGATTGGATGATACAGAGCATGGACATGGATCAATGGATGGTAATGGATCATGTTGGTGCACCGCTCACAACCATCTCCTCTACAGATATCGTTGCATATTATAGATTTCCCGAGAAGGAGGAGTCCTTCAACACCCAGTAGCTTTCCATTTTTGTGATCCCCACTAGGGAGATTCTTAAACAATAGTGTCAAGACTCATCCAAGCTCTAGGTTAGAACTGATGAGATATACAGGATGGAAAAACTAAAGAAGGTTTATTAACTGATTGCCACCAGATGAAACGGTTGTATGGAAGATCATATTCTGATGTTTTCCACAAGACATGGGTCCCTATCATGTACATTGTCACTACTAGGGGTACAATCTACAACTAGGCAAGCATCCTTGTTTCATCCCTGAGAACAAACATATTTACAGCAAGACATCCTGACCTGGACTAGCTATCATAATTCTATATGGCCTCATATCTCCTGGATGTGATATGTGCAAGGTGTCAGTTTGACCACCAGAGCTACAACTGGATGACAGCTGTAGTAGAGCCAGTACACCATCATTACAATATTTTTTGGAACCCTGGCTATAAGGGTATGCTCTACACTATCTCTGAGTCATTTATTGCCCCATTATATCAACTACTTTTGGGGGAAGAACCGCCTTGTATGTCAAAGAGGGCCATGGAAACCATCGTCAAGGTTGCACATTGGTTCCCTATCTAGGAGGGGACATTTATCTGAGTCTTTGGTTCCTACAAGACCCTGCATGCACTTCCTCAGATCACCATAGACAAGGTACTCATGTAGGAAGTGTGCTATCAAATGGCATAGGTTTTCTTGAACCTGCATTCCCTCTTGTTATCGGGGCCTACACAATGGAAAATTTCAAGGAAGTGGAGGCAGAGGTCAAAGAATTAAAGGGATGTCATTTCATGACTCTAAACCATCCTAAATATGATCCCAATAAAGTAGTAGTAGCTCACTACAAAAGAACCAATTTCAACTGGTCATACCCACATTCTAAGCAGGATCATGAAGATGGGATTAAAAATTGGTATAATGCCACCGAGGATCTCAGCCATAGCGAGCGGCAAGAAAAAGATGATGAGAAACTTGGACATTCCCAAGAAAATGTGATCCTTCAAGAGAGATCAACTTCTCTAAAGAAGGAGAAAGTGAAACAGAAGGCAGCTGGGAAACTCAAGAAACACAAGGAGAAAGAGGTAGAAGATTCCCCAAGTGACCAAGAGGCAAGCTGGGATGACGAAAAATTAGAGGAGATAAATGCATCTCTGGCAAGGAAGAAGCAAGAGATCAAGAGGAAGAGAGAAAAAGAGCTCAAGTGGTCACATGATTCAGGTGGCCAACACTCTGATGACCATCTTCAGAAAATAAAGTGACTAGAAGAAGAAGAAAGGAAGAGGAAGCTATAAGAGGAGTGATTGAAGGAAGAGGAAAAGGAAAAGGCCAAAGAAGAAGAAGAGAAGAAGAGGTTGGATCAGGAATTGAGATAAAAAGAAGAGATATGCAGGTAATCTGAGGAACTCAAGAGGAAGAAAGAGCAGGAAGAGAAAGTGAAGAAGCGGCTGGAGGAAGAAGAAAGGAAGATATAAGAGGAGGAAAAGAGTATAGAATAGGAGGAAAGAAGAAACAAGAAATAAGAAGAGGTTGATAAGGAAGCTCAACAAGAATCTGGGAAAGTTGAGTTGTCTCTATTGGATATTCCTCCATCCACTTCCCTCACCAAAGGAAATCTTCCTCTCATAGAGTTGGCATTCTCGAGGAAGAGGAAGATGAAGTGTTGGAACTTACCAAGCTCACTTTTGATCAGGTTAGTTTCAAGATCAATAGGAGAGAAGGAAGTGCTATGCTATAAACCCTGTAGAACCCATGTCAATGACCATAGAGAAATAAATTGTTCCTAACACTACAATTAACCCTAAGATGATTGCCTGTGCCAGGACTACTTTTGTGACCATGACTAAACACAATGTTGCCAAGATGAGCAAGCAAATCACGAATTCCAAAACAACATTTACGCATCAGAGCAGAAGACCGCTAGAGAAAAAGAAGATAGAAAGAAGGCAAAAGAAGAAAATGTGGCCCTCCATTTGGTACACTGTATTACGAAAGAGCTATAGGTTGCAATCAAGGATGATTCTGAAACTCTTAGTGGAGCCATGGTAATGGTCTATGAAGAAATGTCGAAACTACATCATATGGCAGCCCCAATCTTGGCCATACAAACAAGCATAAAGGAAAGTTGTGTTATACTAAAGGAAGTCATTGTAGCTTTGGATAGCATGCATTAGTGGTCCACCAAGTATCCAAGTGCGTTGGAAGTAATTCCAAAAAAGGACTAGATCACTACACAAAATGCTAAAGTCCATCTCCGCATCAAGATCAAGAGACAAACTAGCCAAACATCTGGATAGAGTGTTGGCTTCTTACATGAACCTTTTAAGTGGTTTGGAGTGAAAGATCAAGAAACATGAGGTTCCATCTATCAGGGAAAGAATGCAACTAAAGAAGGAGGAAGACATATCACAGGAAGTTCAAGCATTCGTCGACATATTCAGGCAGGCTCCCAACTCAGACAACCTACAAGTGATAAAGGAGAATATCACACGGTACATGGTGGAAATGGTGAGAATGTATACAAACCTAGTGACCCTAACCAATCAGGTGAATGCCAAAAGAACGCTCTCATGTCGGACGCCCTCAAGTGCCTGCATAGACATGATGAGGAATAATCGTAGATAGCCTCCATAGCTGCTGAGTAAAAAATTTAACACACTTATTTGGTGGAGCAGCTCCACCTAGACATCACAGAACCTTCTATTGTCAAGTTGAAAGGATATAATTTGCTTATTTTAGTTCATTATAAAATTAGGATAGAATAGGACAGTAATAGAATCTGAAGAGTCATGAGGAAGTCGAAAGGTCATGAGGTAGTTCAAAGGTCGTGAGGAATTCCAAGATTTATGGGTAGACCAAAGGTCACTCTCCTTTTATAAATACACTGTCATGGCATATTTTAATGGACTTTTAGCTTCAGACTTATTTTAGGACATATTGTTTTTTAGAGGACTTGTGCATTTCTAATAAATACAAGGAGTAATAGTTTTTTTTCACTATTAGATTGGATCATTACTTTGTGTTGTGATACCATCGATATTATTTTCTCGATGAATTGAAGGTTCCTATGAGTTATTTTATGTGTATTCTCCTCATGTGTCTTCCTGTGTTATGAATCTTGTTTTGCAACACATGGATGGTATATGATATGTTAACTCTGTGCTTGTATTGATGAACTATTTCGTTAATATTGCCATGATCTTATCATTTACTATGCATTTACTTATGCGTATTTATGCTTATCTACTATGAACTACTTTTTAGTTGTTAAGTGTGTAGGCTTTAACCCCGTACGGAAATTACCTGCATAATAATTCTAAATCACAAGAAAAATAAAAATGCGAGAGCATAACACATAAAACACATATACACAGAGATTTCCCACTGGATCTCAAAACCGAGACTACCAGCTTGATTTTTCATTATATTCCTTTCAATGCTACAATACATATTTATACAT
>APFE030625289.1:63210-92331 GCA_000404065.3 Pinus taeda | reverse complement strand
GGTTCACTACGTAGGTTAGTCATGGAAAGAATATAACACAACCCAACAAAGTGTATTCTTTATATAGGAATGATCTTATTTGAGTTTTTTCTAACAATTAGTTTATGTGAGATTCATGTTGTCAAGTTATAATGCTATTATTTATGGTATTCATATTATGAGCATCCGTTAGTTATTTACATCTATTTGTTGAATCCCATACATTCAACTAAGTCAATATCCCATCTTTGTCTGAATCAAACTCAAACCACCTGTACAGCGGTCAGGCCTACATAACAGACAGGATCCCTAAACCAAATAGTGCAGAATCTAGCTGGGATTCTATACTAGGGAGATCCCCTTTCTATTGGCAGAGAATTCCAGCCCATCAACATGTGTGTGGCAGTTCAATTTCATGGAATTCAACCTCTAGGAGGATGACTATGCCTCTGATTCCATTAATTTGTTTTACCATAGTGGCATCGATATCAAGAAGAAAAATGAATAGTGTGTGGACTCTCACTTCTTCACAGAGTTTCTCATGCCTTCTAGGATCTTCTTGAATGCTAATGTTCATTGAATCACCTTCCACAGTGGCTATGATTTTGGTTACCTACTAAATCTCATAATGAACTGGTGCCTACCACCTACCCAGAGTGATTATTACATAAACAAATCATTTTTCAACTCCATGTTGGTTTGTTGTGTTGTGGTATTCCACATTGATTCAAGTTGCTAGTAAAATTCCTATCAATTTTGACGGGATTGTACATGAAATTTTACATGTGGACTCCATGCAAACAAGGTACATGAAATCCAAAAATACCTCTGATCATCACAACAGGTTCACAAATTCAGGATTTTACATTTTAATAGGCTTTGTTGTTGTAAACATTGGAGTGGATCTTTATTTTGTGGACCTAAGCATGGGAACTTCTTCTCAAAAATTTCTCATGGTTCCAGACACAGGCAGTGATCTTATCTAGGTGAATTACAATCCAAAAATTTGATCTTCTCCCACAAGCCTCTTCCCATGTTGAAACCAATAAAATCCTCATCTTTATCATATGTTCCTTGTAATTCAAAATATTGCAATGCATTTTATGTAACCCCCCGAATGACATGTTATGGTTCCATAAAGGATTTCAAATATATCCAGTGTTACATGGATGGCACCACCACCACTAGCATTATATCTGAGTAAACATAACTTTTATTTCCATTAATGATAAAGCTAATCTGCTTTGGTCATCAAGGTATTGATGGGGTGCGGAATGCATAACTACCCTATGGGTCCAACTGTGAGCTCTGGAAGCATTTTGATATTAGGTAAAGCTTCCACTTTATTTTCCCAATAAAATCTATGTTTATATGGAGGAAACTATTTTTTCTACTTAAGAAACTATCTATATACCTTCATAGGGTAAACCTCATTTGTCTTCGAAGATCTCCAACAGTAGTCCTCCAATTTTTTAAAGATGACGCTTCAATATATTCTTATTCTCAAAGGAGGTGCACAAAGTTATTATGTTTGGATTCAAGGAATCATGATGAATGGAAAGAGTCTTCCCATATCTAAAAATGCTTGGAATATGGATAAATATTCTAGTAATGGAGTAGATGAGCAACTATCCAAAGGCCTCTTAGTGTTGTTACTAACAACAATTTGTTTATTTATAGTCACATTTGGGTGGTCATGGGGTTTCCTTGGATGGACTATGTTGAGTAAAATTTTCCCAATAGAAACCTGATCTTCCAAACATGCCATAAATGTCTTTAAGAGCCTTATTTTCACATTTGTAATTGCACATGCCTTCCTATATCTTTTATGTATGTTCAAGTACAGGATTTTCCTAATTTTTGTAGGAATCATACTTTTAAGTGTACTTACGAGATATGTCACTCATTGCACCTAGGTGTCATTAGAGGTATATTCATCTCCCTCTTTTGTTCTTGATTCCAAGCGTGCCCATAGTGATAAGGTTATCTTTGATGACTATCACGAATCATACTTTTGGCTACAACAAAATACCCATCTTGATGCTAAGGTAATATTATGGTGGGACTAACAAATTACAATAATGGGAAACAAAAATATGAAACTAAGGTACTTGGAGGAATTCCTTACAACATCTAATTGGACAATTTATAAAGATAAGCCACCATAATTCTACCATACCTTGGCATACCAATAACCAAACTATCTCGAAGTCCATTTAGTAGGCCATACATTGTTAGTATCACAATTGACCCACAAACATTACAGGGTAACTCTATCCTTAAACATTCATTCATCATAATTCTAGGTAACCCACAAACCCTAGTTATGGGTCAACCATGTAAAACCCTTTCCATCAAAGTCCATTTGCTAGGCCATACACTATCAATATCATAGTTGCCCCACAAGCATTACAGGGTAACTCTATCCTTGGACCTTTGTTCATTATGGTTATGGGTCACCCTCAAATCCACGGGTATGGGTAAGCCATACAAAATCCTTGTTATTGCCAATTCAATTTTATATCATCCACAAACACATAGTTATAGGTAAACCACACAAAACCCTTCTCTTCATTAGCTCATATTCAACAAAAGCTTCTAAGGAGGGAACTTGATGCAATGAGGATCATTTCTTCATAAGGGGGGAGGATTGATCTGAATGGAAAGTACTATCCACCCATGCTACTTACTGAAGGTATCCACTTGTTAAAGTCGCATTTTAAAATTAGGATCTCTCTTCCTAAAATTTCAATATATTTTTGATATTTCATTAAAAATTGATCATGTATGTTGGATTCTTTATAAAATATGTACATAATTGCTTGAAAACTTCCACACTTTAAAATTTTAATTATCGAATAATTATGTTCATGTTTCATCATTTTAAAAGGATTTTTATTTGTAAATTAAATTAATTTGATCGTCATCATCAAATGAGGGATTTGGGCCTAAACAACCTAGAGTTGTCAGTCTGACATGATCGAATGATAAGAAATCTTTTAATCTAATAATAGATGTTTCCATCAGACCCAGAAAAGTGATAGAGTTAACACACATAGCTTTACCAATGTGATTGGATGGTTAGAATTCTTTCAATCCAACACTGATAAGTTGCATCACACCACAATGTCTGTGGTATTTAATGTATGGGGGCTTCACTCAATAAACCTATTACATATCACATGCGTTCATGGCATACTAAAAAATACCCTTAATTTGACTACATATTGGAGAATACCTCTAAAAATCACATTATCTAACCCCCTACCAATACAAACCCAACACATCTTCCCAATTTAAAAAGCCACTACTTTCACTAGATATTGTAGGTATCAATTTTTTCATTAACATTTTTTATACCCCTTTATAATTTTTCATTAACTTTGAGCTCCATTTTTTATACCTACCAATATGAAAACCCTTTAACCCCTATTATATGCTCGATATATTATGTAATTTTTTCCTCAATATATATCCCCCAATATGAATGCACGTGGTATGGTATTTCTCCCCCAATGAATCCCCTGTAAGTTAATGACACCCTTGCAATCTGATATGATCAAATGATCAAAAAACTTTAAATCCAATATCTATTATGTCATATCGAATGGAAACATGTAGGAACCTTAACATGCTAGTCTTGATCTAATATGATCCAACAACTTAGCCTGGATTAGATCAACGGTGGTTATGTTATATTAGAAATTAAATAATGCGAAAATTAAGCTCAAAAATCAATCTAATGCATCTAGCAGTGAAGGCCATCTAATCTAATGACCAAGATTGAAGAACATGTTGTTCACATTAATGGTCAACTAACCTAATAATTAACAATTTGTATAGTGTATTGTGGAATTAATGTATAGTATGCCAACTTTTTTTATGTTAATTCTTGTTTTTAAACCCTCATTTTTAGCCTTTTTAGTTGATTATTGTAGTGAAATTTCCACTCTTATCTCGCGTAATTTTTAGATAAGAAGAAACATTGAATGCATTGATGTCCAAAGAAAACGATTAAGCCTCCAAGTTTTATTATTGTACTTGAATATCATTCTTTAGTATTCTTGCAGAGATTTCAAAGTAAAAATTGGTTTTCAAGCACTCGAATGATGTTTTTGTTAATATATTGGCTCAAATTTATGATACCCATGTAGAAAATGTTGATGTATATACCCTTAGAGCCAAGTTAGAACTTAACACTGAGCTTTATAGCTCACACAACTACTTATGGGAAATTGGACTACTCTAATTAGTCTTACCAATTGTGCAATTTGACCCCAATACAATCCTACTCTTAAATGAGCATTACGACTAATCTACTAAAAGTGTTATCCATCTAACAGATGGGATATTTTTGTTGGAGATATTGAAAGAAATTATATCTAAAATTTTGAAGTTACCCTTGAATAAAAACATGTTATCGATAAGGAATTAAGTGATGAGTTCATTACTTGGGATGAAGATGAAAAATTAACTTTTCTATGAGGCCTGGTCAAAGATCCTAAGCAGATATCTATGGTGGAATTACCCATGCCAACTAAGTGACTCAAACCACTATTTTAGGATATGATTTCACTAATGACCATTGGTTTTGGATTGCCTGATGATTCTAAGATGGATGAAGTCATATTTATGTGTTTGAAAGAAATATTGATGAACCCTGGGGAGATTAGAATTAATTTTTCAGGCTATATAGCTCAAAATATTGATGTACACCTTAGAGTAACCCCAACTTTTGAATTATTCACATTTTACATATCTTGTAATTTGGTACTTTTTAGCTATCATAATTTCTTCATGAACATAAGACTATTGGAGGGGATAAATGATAAAAATGGGAATGAAAAAGAAATTCACAAGCAGTCTAATATATTATACCTAGGAAAAAACGTTAAATAATTATGTCAAATATGTAGATTGTTTTTCATTCCACCTTCAAGTTAAACTGTTAAATATAACCCGATAATGAATTCTAGGAGGTTTTAGGAAGATATTTCAACTAACTAGATAAACTGGCATAGGAGACTTGTATTTGTTTCAAGACTACTCTATTATTAGGATGTATGGTTTTGAAGGAGAGCCTTACCATCTTCCTAAATTTATTACACCCCATCTCTTTGCCCTAGAATTTGCAAGACAAAGGTTGCATGTAAATGATATTCACTTTCTTTCCAAAAGTAAAATGGTACTAATTATAATTCCTTCTGAAATAATGTCTTTGATAATTATACATAACTTATCTACACTAGAGATCATTGAAAAGGATTTGATATGATATGGATTAGAAAGGGATTCTCCTTTGAAATATGTGACATCCCTATTATGCTTCCCCCTGATTTTTGTAATGTAATGATACTTAACATTATAAAAGAGTATATTTTATGTAATGGCCTAAAGATTTGGACTATATATTCATGATCTAATAGGGAAGAGTAAATATAGACCCATGTGGGTTTAGCTGGCACCTTTAACTAATTTTATGGTGCAAATAATAAGAAAATAAAAAAAGAAGAGTCCAAGAGGAACATGGAGAGACACCATGAATAAATAATAAAAATAAAATTACATGGCATTATGGGGATTGGACCTCTTCTTGGTGAAGCTCATGAGTAAATATGGAAAGAGCTATGAGCTGATGAAATGGGATTCCCTGAAAGAGAAAATTGTGACCAGAAGAGCAAGAGGAAATGGGAATGAGTGCTTTCCAAGGACTAGCTAAGAAACCAATCAAGGTGCTAGCTAGGGATGATAAACCATAGAGTGCTTGTTGAGAGAGATTTGATAAACCATCCAAGGTTCTTGTTGTGGGCCTATAAACTATAACACCCTCCTCCTACATTTTCCCAAGCTAACTAGTCCACCGAGGTAAACATGTGACAAAGCGTTAATATGATATGATTCAACTCCCCATGTAAATTTAAGGAAGTTGAATTGACAAATCAATAACCAAACTGAACTTCCTCAGAAGCAACAGGACTCTAAGGGGCTAAAAAACCACTCCAAGTTCCCAACCCTTGAGTTAACTTTATTTTTTACTGAATTAAACCCCCAATCGCTCCCATGACAAGCCCTCCATGCAAATGAAACCCTCTAGTCACTCCAACAACAAGGCCTCCATGTGACTCTAGTATCTTTTAAGTAGTTCTCTACTAGTGACCCCAAAATCTGAGCCACTTTTCAGGGCTAGGTGTTAGGACTCTACCCGAAACTTGATGAAATTCTTAGAAATGATAAATAACAAGAATACAGGGCCTATAATGCAAAACTTGAACAAGTACCTAACCTATCTCATCCTAATCATGACAGGAATTTCGTCAAACACATCATGAACATGTAATGTATAGATCATAAAAACACATCTAAACATAGGTACCTTATACTTATCTAGGATTCAACAATAAGGTCCGATGCCCTCTTACAAAGCTGCATTAGCATCTATCACATCATTCTTCCATTGTCCATCCATTCACTAATCAAAACCCAATGAGAGCCATAACTCAATTTGTCATAAAACCATGCTTATAACCAACATATAACCAGATAAATATCAATGATAGAAAAACCATTAAAGACACATAATGACAAGTACATTTATATGTAATACACAAGAGGAAAAGAGACCTTATTAACATATCTAAAATCCAACCAATTTAGGGACTTCCACATACCACCTGACCATAGATTAGGTTGAACCAAATATTTCTTTCAGCCAATCACCCACGTGCCATATTCCAAGAATCAATTTCAGCCTCATGACAAAACCAACCAGGGATTCTCAAGATTTATTGTATATCCCATCATTATTGGTCAAGGGATTCCTAGGCCCAAACAATGAAACATACACTACATGTTTTACCATAATCATGTCATATACTAGTCAAGGGATCACTGGGCCCTAAACAAAGCATGGATGCCTCTAGATATCTCCATCTAAACTCTAAGGATTTTTTCCATTTGAACCCTCAGGGTTTACCATGTATCCCGTCATTGTTGATCAAGGGATTCCTAGGCCTTTGGGAATTTTCATGAGACCACCTCACTCAGTTTCGAAACCATCCGAAAATAAAACTCAACCAAGTAAAAGAACCTCATCACACCATGACTATCCAGAAATGGGAAGGCAAGGCTGAAACCAATGTCATACCTAGAAAAACCCACGTGAATGACAGTAAGAGAACCAAATACGCACATGAATGTAGCATGCATGCCAAATCTAACAAGGAAATCATACATGGAATGCAATACCTGCAAGTAATATCATTGTAGCCACTTGATCCAACTCTTCCTTGCTTGATCTTTTCTTTCCTTTCTCCAATGCTAAAGTACTCCAAGAATTCTCTAAGTGTGCAAGAGTATGAGAGAGATAGTAGAGAGAGAGATCCAAAGCTGAACTGACAAAAGGTTTTGAATTGATCCTCATAATCCTTTTTATTAATGAGGCCTTTATTTTATTCAATTTCCATTATTTTTCCTTCATTTTCCTCCTCACATTCAACTTGTGACCTTTCACCTTCCTTTTCTCCTAATTTCCTTTATTTTCATAAATAAATGCCAATTAATTCCTCTTTTCTTTCCAAATCCTTTTCCAATTCCTTTTCTAATTTCGCTTTAGTGATTATAAATCAAATGAACACACACTAGGATGTTTTTCTCAGCATTCAACTTGGAATATGTGTCCCATGACCTTGGTCTTATTTTGCCTTTATTAAATTTATTACATGAACTTTTAATCTAGGGTTGTTAAAAACCCCTCCCCCTTAGGGGAACACTATCCTTAGTGTTCAATGACACCTACAACCATCAAAATTGCTAAAAACCAAAACATACTTCCCATGGAGCTTTATAAAACAACTTCTTGTAGTATTTACAATGATCAACCTATTGAAAAGCAAACCAACAAAACAAAAATAATAACATGACACCCATACCACTTATTGGAGCTTTATAACGTAGCTCATTGTGGTATTTACAATGACAAACATACATAAATATGCACATATACCAAAACGCATTTTCCTTCACCAGAAAATAATGAAGGATACATAGCCTACATCTGATCATCCATCTCCCATGTAGCTTCCTTGGGCCCAAAGTTCTTCCATTGCACTTTAACCTACTCAATTACTTGGTTCTGAAGCATGAACATATTTCTCTACAAAATGCATTGAGGTACAGGCTGGAATTCTCCTTCTGAATCCACCTGCAATACAGAACAATCAATAACATGCTCAACATATTTTACATATATTTTAATAAATGAAAGATGGAAAACATTATGAACTTTCACTGGCAGAGGTAGTGAAGTATGTAGGTCACTGTTCCAATCCTCTCAAGGATCTCTAAAGGCCCACAATACTAAGGTGCTAGCTTTGCACATGACCCAATCCTCAAGCAACTCTTTCTTGGGCTTAATGTGCAAGTACACATCTTACCCAACTTGAAATTCATTAAATGCACTATGTTGATCTACATAACTATTTTGTCTACCCTATGCTATCTTTAGATTCTGCTTAATAACCTCCATTTCTTGTTCCATCTCTACCAACATGTCTGGTCCTATCAACACCCTATTCACTGGATCACTCCAACTGATGGGAATATTAAAACTTTTCCCATAGAGTGCCTCAAACAGACTCATCCTCGGTGAATTCTGATACCAATTGTTGTAAGTAAACTCAACCAATGAAATATACTCTTCCCACTTTTGTTGTTAATTCATCACATACATCCTCAACATGTTCTCTAGTATCCTGTTAACCCTCTCTATTTGTCCATATGTCTGTGGATGATAAGTTGTGTTGAAGATCAAATTTGTACCCAAACCTGCAAATAACTCTTTCCAAAACCTAGAAGTGAAATTAGCATCCCTATCTGACACAATCCTCTTCATAAAAACACACAATATCATTATATCTCTGATGAAGACATGTGCTACATCACTAGTTGAATAAGTAGACTTCACTGAAATAAAGTGTGCTACCTCTGTCAACCTTTCGACCACAACCATAATAGAATCATAATGTCTAGATGTCCTCGACAAACCTATAATGAAATCCATGGAAATGGACTCCCATTTCCACTTTGGAAATAGAATTAGTTGTAGTAGACCACCTGGATTCTTACACTCTGATTTTACATGTTGACAATTCAAACATCTAACCACAAACTCTGCCACTTCCTTTTTCAGATTAGGCAAATAGTAGAACTTCTTCACCATTATTAATGTCTTCTTATATCTCGGATGACCTGAATACTTCTTAACAGGAAATTCGCTCAAGATAAGCTTCTTGAGCTCATTATTTTTTGGCACATAGATTCTCTCCCTAATATGATCAAACCATCTATCGTGAGATGATAGTCCACATCATGTTCACTTATACCCTGTTGTTGTAACCCATGCCTAAGATCCCTATACCTATCATCTTGTTGTCTTTCCTGTAAGATATAATCTTGTAAATTTCTCCCATATGAACTCATAACTGCTATGTGATTCACCTACAATCCTCTGCTAAGAGCATCTACAACCCTGTTTTCCTTTCCCTTAATGTACCTGATCTCAAATTCAAACTCATGGATCTTTGCCAACCATCTAGCTTTCTTAGAATCCAAATCCGGGTGGTCAAATAAGTATCTCAATCCACTGTGATCACTCATCAAGATGAATCGTCTGCTTAGAAAATAGTGTCTCTACATAGTCAAAGCATGGATGATCACTACCAACTCAATATCATGTTTCACATAGTCCTACTCGTGCTCATTCAATTTCCTTGATTCATAACACACCATGTATCCCTCGTTGATCAAGATTCCACCAAGTCCTTTCTTGCTAGCATCTGTACACACTACAAACTCTTTACCTGGATCTACAATCTTCAGAACTGGAGCATTTTCAACAACTGCTTTTGTTTCTCAAAACATGTTGCACATTTCTCAGTCCATTTAAATTTCTTCCCTTCTCGATGCAATGATGTGATATGATATGCAATTCGCGAGAAGTTACTAATGAAAAACCTATAATAACCTACTAACCCCATGGATTATCTAACCTCATCCACATTCCTAGAAGCTGCCCATTCCATGATAGCTTTTATCTTTTATGGATCCATTGTTATGCCTTCCTTGGAGACAACTTTCCCCAAGTCATGTACCTATGTCTGAAAGAAATTGCATTTTCCAAGCTTGGCATAGAACTGGTACTCTTGTAGTAATCTCAATACTGCTGCAAAGTGTTCGGAATGATCTTCTTCATTCTTAGAATATATCAATATATCATCAATGAACACATTAATAAACATTTCTAGATAAGGGTGCAACACATTATTCATCAAGTACATAAAAGTATCTTGAGCATTAGTCAAACCAAAAGGAACTACAACAAACTCATAATTCTCATACCTGGTCCAAAAAGAAGTCTTGTAGATTTCTTCTTCTTTAATGCGTACTTGATGGTATCCTGATCTCAAATCAATCTTTGAGAAAGACACTGATCCCTTCAACTGGTCAAACAGATCATTGATCCTTGGCAACGAATACATAGTATAAGAGTACCATCCTTCTTCTTTACAAACAATATTGGTGTAGCCCATGGTGATACACTTGGCCTAATGTATCCTTTTTCAAGCATTTCCTTTAACTACAACTTTTATTCCACTAACTTTGGAGTGCTCATCCTGTAAGGTGCCTTTGATGTTGGTGTTGCCCCTGGTACCAACTTAATAGAAAATTCCACTTCTTTATGAGGTGGAAACTATGAAATCTCTATAGGAAATACATCCTAAAACTTCTATAAAACCAAGTACTTGGTCAATACCTTTGCATCCTCAACATCCTTACCTTTATCACTAGAAATATGCATTGCAAATAATACACGCCCTTTCCTGCAACTGAGTTTTGCCTACTTAGTTGTAACCATTGTAACTGATGCAGATTTCTTCTTACCCTACAAGACTCTTTGTTCCCCATTGTCAACCAAACACTCAATAGCCTTGTCATAACAATCTACTTTGGTCTTATGAAGGTACAATCAATCCATAACCAAAAGCATACTATATGATCCCAACAAAAGTACATTCAGGTGCCCTGATGTAGGCATACCATTCAATTCAAATGCACATGCTCTTAGCTAGTGATGAACTCTTTTCTTTATACATGTAGCCAACTACACTAACCAAGATTCTAAATGCACTTCTTTATTCAACCCACACTTATCCACTAGGTCAGGATTAACATAATTATAATTATATCTACGGTCAATCAAAATAAAAACAACTTGATCACAAATCTTACTATCCATCTCAATAATAGATGTCTAATGATCTACCTTCTTGTTATCCAATGTTGCATATATTCAAGAATGATTTGTCCAACATCCTCAATTTTATGTGCTTATTGTGCACTGTAGATCTAAGGCCTACCATCTTGATACAACATACAATAATTCTTGAGATGCTCCTTGCCACACACCTAACACTGTAATTGTCCCTTACCATCTCCTTTATTCTGCTACCCTCCAAGATATGACCCATGTCCATGTCCAACTACATTAAACTTCTTCTAATGAACAATGTTCTCTTTTGCACATGAATCCAAAGGTCTTATTCACTTCAGTGGCCACTTCCCCTTAGCTCTCTCTTTCCCTTTCCAAGATTGCTAATACTATGTCTTATACTTGGATTGCTCATAGTAGTGTTTCAAATTTTTTATGGCTTCTTCCAACGATCTAGGCTCATCAAACTCGATCATCTCTTTGGACGCTACCAGAAACCCATTGATTAATCTTTGAATCTTCACCTTCTCCTCCTTCAAAGAAGGTACATACCTCAACAACTCCAAAAATATATTAGTATACTCTTCATTCATCATCGATCCCATCTTTAGCTCATAGAACGCCTTTGCGCTGTCATCATAGTATCTCTCCAATAGATACTTCTTCCTGAAAATTCTTTCAAACTCTCTCCAAGTCAATCCCCTTCCTGAGTGCCTTTGACATTCTTCATTTCTTCCCATGAAATATCTTCTTTAACTTTAAGACTGATGTAGTTATTATGGCCTTCATATTCTCTGAGTAATCATGTAATCTAAAGAGCGTATTCATTCCAAGCAACCAAGATTTTTCATCATGTGACTTCTTCATTTCTCCATCAAATGTGGGTGTCTTGGATTTATTAAAATCATCTGGTAAATATCCCCTATCATTCCTCCTATAAGGATGATAAAAATAATGACCATGGTACTTGTTTGAACTAGAACTAGAATAATGCCCATGGCCACCACCTCTCCTATCAAGTGTATCCAGGAATATACCATCCCTGGTGGTATTATCCCTATCTAAGTTGTGTCCATCATGGGATCTGCAATCATAGGCTCCATTAGTCTTGTCCTCTTGTCCATGACTAATCCTAAGTGTTCCCTATCTTTGCAAGTCTAACAAGCCCTAAAGAATCATTGCATTAACCTCTTCTTGTTTCTCCTATGCCCTAGAAAGTTTGACTTGTGATTGAATTATCCTACAATTATTTGCTTTATGACTCCTTATTTCTGCCTTCAAACTTCTTAAAGTGTCTTCTATGTGAGGGGAGTACTCATGACCATGTTTCTCATCTGATCAATAGGGAGAATCTCTTGAATTGTAGTATACCATCTTTCTAGTCACCTTTTCTCTTCTTCATGTAAGTATATTATGTCATCTAAACCAAAGTATAAACATAGTAAATATACCTCAATATATTTCAAGGGAGGATATATCATCTGCAAGGTCAACCAGATTAGCACAATACATGCATAATCATAATCATAACAATATATAGACATCATCTTAGTCATCATCCCAATTACCATGCATGATAATACCAACTGCATACCATGACCTCATGCACGACAACCATGCTGGTATCAATGTATGCATAACAACATAAAGACACCAACATGCATAACAAATGCACATACAACTGACATGCATTATTAACAAACACATCCCAACAACAAGTCCTTCAACTGCTACATAACCACCTAACTACAACAATGACCATCATAGTGCATACACATCAAGCACATATAAAACCTAGATGCATGCATGACAACCACATTCCTCCCATCTAGTCCAAGGGGTGAACCATGCTCTGATACCACTATATAACACCCTCCTCCCACATTTACCCAAGTTAACTAGTCCACTGGGGTAAACATGTGATGAAGAGTTACTATGATATGATTCAACTCCCCATGTATAGTTAAGGAAGTGGAATCGACACAGCAATAACCAAATTGGCCTTCCTCGGGAGCTACAAGATCCTCGAGGGCTAACTAACCACTCCAAGTGCCCAACCCCTGAGTTAAATTTATTTCATATTGAACTAGACCCTTGGTCACTCCCATGAAAAGGCCTTCATGTGACTGAAACCCTCCAGTCACTCCCATGGCAAGGCCTCCATACAGTTAATCGTTTTCAGGAAATTCTATATCAGTGACCCTGAAATCTAAGCCACTTTTCAAGGCTAGGACTCAAACCTCTACCTAGAAATTTATGAAATTCTAAAAAATGATAAATAATGAGAAGACAAGGCCTATAATGCAAAACTTGAACAAGGACCTGACTTAATTCATCCTAACCATGATAGGAATTTTGTCAAACACATCATGAACATGTAATGTACAGGCCATAAAAACACATCTGAACATAGGGACCTTATAATTATCTGAGATTTGACAATAAGGTTTGGTGCCCTCTCACAATAGATGCATTATCATCTATTACATAATTCATCCATTATCCATTCATTCACTAATCAAAACATGATGAGATCCATAACTCAAGTCTGTCATAAAACAATGCTTATAACCAACATATAACTAGAGAAATATCAATGACATGATAGCCATTAAAGCCACATAATAACAAGTATATTTACACATAATACACAAGAGGAAGGGATCTCTTATTAACATATTTAAAATCCAACCAAGTTAGGGACTTCCATGTACCACCTAACCATAGATTGGACTAAATCAAATATTTATTTCAGTCAATCACCCCCGTGCCATATTCCAAGCATGAATGTGGGGCTCACAACAAAACTAGCTAGGGCTTCTCAGGGTTTAACATGTATCCCTTCATTATCACTCAACGGATTCATGGGCCCAAAACACTGATATTTACAACCATGCTTTATCATGTATCCCTCAATTACATATCAAGGAATTCCTAGGCCCAAACAAAGAAACATACACTACAGTCTTTACCACAATCCCTCCATATATCAGTCAAGGGATCACTAGGCCGTAAAAAAGAATGGATGCCTCTTAATCTCTCCACCTAAACCATGAGGAATTTTCCCATATCCACTCTCAGGCTTTACGTGTATCCTACCATTACCAATGAAAGGATTCCTAGGCCTTTGGGAATTTTCTTGAGACCACCCCACCTAGTTTCGAAACCATTCCAGAAATCCATCTCAACCAATTAAAAGAACCCCTTCACATCATGGTTATCTAGAAATGGAAAGGAAAGGTTGAAACCACTATCATACCTAGAAAAACCCATGCCAATGACAGCAACAGAACCAAATACACACATGCATGTACCATGCATGCCAAATCTAGAAAACAAATCATACATGCAACTTGATACCTACAAGTAATCCCAATGTATCTGCTTGATCCAATTCTTCCTTGCTTGATCTTTGCTTTTCTTTTCCTTCCTTTTCTTTCCCTTCTCCAATTCTACAGTACTCCAAGAATGCTCTAAGTGTGTAATAGTATAAGAGATAGAATAGATGGAGATATCCAAAGCTCAACTAACAAAAGGTTTTGAACTGATCCTCAAAAACCTTTTTATTAATAAGGCCTCTATTTTCTTCAGTTTCCATTATTTTTCCTTCATTTTCCTCCTCACATGAAACCTGTGACCTTTCACCTTCCTTTTCTCCTAACTTCATTTATTTTCATAAATAAATTCCAATTAATGCCTCTTGCCTTTCCAAAGCCTTTTTCATTGCCTTTGCCAATTTCCCCTTAGCCATAATAAACCAAATGAATATCCACTAGGATGTTTTACCAAACATTAATCTTGGAATACATGTCCCATGACCTTGGTATTATTTTTCCTTTATTAACTTTATTACATGAACTTTTAATTTGGGGTTGTTACATAAACTACTCTTAGAGTGTTTGAGATAACTAATAAAAATCTCATTGTTGTGAACTTTGTTGTGCTTGAATAGCTAAGAAATCACCCAATGTCATATATATTTTTTACTCTCTATGTATTAAATATGGCTTCTTGCTAAGTCTGTTGAAAATAAATTCCCCATGGACCATGGATCTGGCTCAGGGTGATTGTTGTAAGTAATTCTGGCTATAGTAGTTTTATGGTTGGGTGGAAAATTGAATTCCCACCGTCAGTTTAGTCTTTACTTTTATTTTAATGGCATGTATTTAGCTAAGAGTTGTGAAGCTAAACATTTCCTTGTAAAATTTAGTGTATTGCTTTGAAAAATGTTGAAATGTTGGAAAATGTTGGTGCATGGAATTTTTGAATTCAATTCATGAGTGCTTATTTTTCATTTTATGAATTCTTGTCATATATCTAGGGGGAAAATGTTTGAATATTTCTATTTACTTCTTATGGAGTGAATTTTGGTTTAATGGGTCTTAATTAGTGCATGGAATGCCCTCTTTCTTGTGTAGAAACGAGAGGTTGATTCCCATATTATTTTCCTAAGGAATGGGTTATTCATGTGTTAATGTTGAGCCTGCACACTATCGAAATTCCTATGCATGGAAAGAAATACAACTATGATAAAAAGAAATTGAAAGCCTAATATAAAGCAATTTAGCCATCAGGCCTTATTTTACAAAATATCAAGATCGGGAGGGATAGACTTGTACTCACATAAAAATATGTAACACATATATACATATTTCATGGGATGCAAGCTAAGAGGGCAAAGGTAGGGTGAAATCTCAAAAGGGATAGCCTTGGTTTCATATAAATGAGTAATTATGTGTGTGTCTGTGTGTCTGTGTAAATGTGTAGGTTGCAGTAGAGGTTGTCACGAAGCTGTCACAAATGCCAGATATATGACCGAAAAACCATATTGCCACCTGCACCATTGTATCCAGTCATTAATTTTGGCCCATTTTCCAAATGGGGCATTGACTTTATGACATGTAACCCCACCTCGGCCAGGGGCATGGGTATATTATAGTCGTTGTTGACTATTTTACCAAATGGGTGGAGGCGATGCCAACATTGAACAACAGTGGTGAAAATGATACTCTTTTCTTTTTTCACCATGTGGTTGCCCAGTTTGGTGTACCACAAGCCATATTTATAGATCATGGGTCACATTTTCACAATCACATGATGGCTGAATTGACTACTAAGTTAGGATTATCACATGATAGTTCTACCCCTTATTACTTGCAAGAAAATGGACAAGTTGAGGCTATCAACAAAGTCCTGAAGCGGATGTTGCAGAGAATGGTAGGGGTTCATAATCGAAACTAGCACTTAATCCTATACTCTGCCTTGTGGGAATATCAAACCTCAGTGAGAAATGCAACTAGATTCAGACCCTTTCAGTTGGTGTATGGTTTGGAAGCAATCTTCCCGATACAATTTGAAATTTCATCGCTCAAACTCACGATTGACCTATTACCTGACACTTCTAAAGAAGAAATGTGTTTCCTAGAATTAATCCATCTGGATGAAACCTGTCGTGATGCCACATTGGCTAACAAGGCACATAAGAAACATATTAAAGCGCAATATGATAGAAATGTCAAGCTCTGTATCTTCTCAAAAGGAGACTTGGTCTTTCTTTACGATTAGGAAGTTGATAAACTTGGAGCAGGGAAATTCGAACCAATGTCGATGGGTCCTTATATTGTCAAGCGTGTTCTGGTGAAAGGTCCCTACAAGTTAGTAGATTATCATGGGATTCCATTGTCGCAGCCCCGAAACAGGCTATACTTCAAACGTTACTATGCTTGATTAAGTGTAGTAAGACTCACTGTATATATGCTTTCATTACATGTGTGTGTGTGTGTGTCTTTTAGAAGTTTTTATCTGGTTAGTAATCCGCTTTGCATTTGTTGCAGATGTCTGAGTCTTTGGAAACTTTTGTTGGTTAAGCCAATGGTACTAGTCGTAGTACGTAGAACTTGTCTTCTACATCATGGGCTATTTTTGCTCCAAGTGGCGAGTTAGTGAGTTTTCAAGGGATTTGTATTGGTCGATCAACGAACAACATCGCTGAGTATAGCGCGTTGATTGAACTACTCTATGATGCCATTTCACTTGGAATTCACCAAATAATCATTAGGCTGGACTCGCAACTCATTGTACTACAAATAACAAACATTTATATTGTCCAAAATCCAACAATTTTTCGTATGTTCCTTAGAGTTCATATTTTGGAAAGACATTTTGAACACATTCAATATCAACATGTTTCCATAAATCTTAACACATTAACTGATTCTCTAGTGAATTATGTGTTAAATAGACATTTGCAACATATGTAAAAGTAATATTTTCAATTCACATCATTAGTTGAATAGGATTGCATATAATCATAGAAAACTCTGAAAGTAAAATAGATAGGTGTTTTAAAAGTATTTACAAAATTTGTGTCCAAGACACGTTTGGTCATCTGACCCAAAAAACTCAAAATGCATGCAAAACATCATAACTAGATCTAGTGGTGCTCATGATAACAGGTCACAGCCTGTGTTATCATGCGCAAAAGCCATGCCTAGCAGCTAGGAATACCAATAGTGTGGCGTTGCAGCCTCATAGGTAACTCCTCAATCCAGACATCTGAAATACCAAGGGTTAATCCCTCTATGTGATCCTGCAACTCTGCTAAGGTCTCGGCCAAATCTAAGTCCTGGAGAATTTCTCTCCCAATGTTTCTCTGCGTTGGCCCACCTGCAACCTGTTGGTGCCCCACAGGTCAAACAGTACCCACATCTACATACATAAGAGTGATTTTAGCTTAGTCTTGGAAACATTAAAAATACAAAAATATGTATAAACTTGAAAAATCAAAAACACTTTTGGTCAAACAATTTACCCATAGCACCCCATTGTCCTCCAACTGGTAGAATCAAATCTAGATCTCCACAGAAGTCCATCCCTGAGTATGGATGCTCCTCAATGATGAGATGTTGTTGCTCGAGCCAACTAAAAAATGCAGTGGAAAATATGATTATTGACTAATTTGAATGTCGAGCCATCAATTTGACCCACCTTTTCATATGTGGATCTCTAAGACCAGCTACACCTAGTAATACATGTTATGGTTGCATCAATAGGATTATCTCTAAGGTAAAAGTGATTAAGATCGAACCATAGTAGAAATTCTTCGTCTTACCAATTTTTACCTTAGTCAGTTGTTCTTTCAGTTAAGAAAGCACAACCTCACACAAGTTGAAAACTTTTGGCTCTAGACACTCTAGTGCATACTGCATATAAGATCTATTCACTAGATGTAGTGTCACACTGCCAGCCAATTTTTCGATTGTGAAGAGGATTGTTCTCAAAGGAAAATCACCTACATCCCTGATGTTTATTTTCCCATCCTTGCTAGGTTGTGTACCTGACCGACAAAACTATCTAACATAATCTCTCATCGATTCACCTCCACGAGAAAATCTAGAAAATGAGATGGGGCACCTCGCCTCAACAGTCCGGTAAGAAAATAAATATAATCAATGGCAATAGGGACCATCTTGTCCATAATGTGAAAAGTTTGATTTGTCGGATCCCATTCATGAACAAGGAACTGTAGTAGTTCTATTTCTTGCCTCATTCCAAAAAACTTAAAGTATTTGAGTAACCCACAGTTTTTTAGGGCCTCTACTGTACCCAGATTGTTTAGGAAAACCATGTCTTGTTCTTTGTGCTCTCTTTCTCACCATGTAATCAACATTCTGATCCAATGAAAGCCTGAATCACAATAAAAATCTTAATTAGGATCCTTTCCATGCAAAAAATAGGATAAATTTTGGAGCAAACAGCTAAATCAAACTTGGGAAATTCACCCAGCGCAGCCCAGGCATAGAGATAGTGCATTGCAGAGCATGCAGGCTTCTATCTGGGTACTCTTCAGTGCAGTTTTCGATTTGAAAGCCTGCGTTGATCCCAGAGCGAAAAAATAAAACCCCAGGGGCCCCAAAAAACCCTAAAATTTGCATGAAATGACAAAATAATGACCTAAAAAGAAAGAATAGAGGTTTAGCTCCTACCTAGTCTGAATGGCTCGAGAAATGGTCCACAGAATCTCTCGCAATCAACTGATGAAGATCGAGGTAAAAAACTAGTTGAGAGCACAAAACTGAATGGTAAGTTCCAAATGGTAAAAATTTCATGGTAAAAACTTGTTTTGTGTTTATTTCATGTTCATTAATCGAGTAAACATTAGTATTTACCAATTTTTTTTCCTATGAAACAAGTATTTTTAATCCATTTGGTGATGTTTTGAGCAGATTTTGCAATTGACTTACAGAATTCAACGTGCTCAATTGTAAATTGTACCTTTAACCACAGAGCACACTTTTATCTCTTTTTCGAGCTCTGTTAAAAACGAAAAATGAACCCCCTTGGAATCCACTTTAAGCTCTTTTCAGACTCTCTAAACATGAAAATATTTTCGAGCACTTGTCCTTTCCATCTCGTTAACGGATTAGAAATGACATCTCTCTTGTATTATTTTACGCTTTTTCAGGCTTGAGATATTAATTTACGAAAAAGAACTTGTGGAGTTTTCTTTTTGTCCTTTTTCAGACTATCTAAACATGAAAATGATTGAGTTATCTTTGTCGTTAAACTCGTTAAAACATCAAATAGCGACAAACGTGTCCATCTATACAAGACCAAGTTTCACCTTCACTAGACTCGTAAAAACTTCAAATAGCGATGGATTCACCCGAAGGGTGGAATTATAAAACAATCATATGTTATCCTCCTCTAGCTCAATAAAAATAAAGAGGTATAGGTCAGCAATGACTGGGGAAAATGGGAAAAAGGGGGAAACCACTTTCTAGTAGAAGGTTGCTCTTGAACATGACACTTTGACTCCATCACCATGACTATTTGGGCTGGGTTATTAGCTTGATGGTTATCACACCATTGGTCTATCATACCATCCATCACTCTATTTTGGGTCAATGATACCAATCCATTTCAGTGTCTTTGACATGTTCAAGAGAAGTCATTTATTCAAATTCATCCTTTGCAATACCAACAATGTAAACTTTGAAACGGGAACTATAAACTCAAAACGGGAACTCTGGCCAAAAAACCTTGAAAAGACATCAAAAATAATGCTAAAAATGAAAAGTATGTATACTAGAATGATGGTTTTTTTTTTTAGGGTCAATTTTGAACATGTTTTAAAAATGGCACTGAAAACAAAATTTTCGTGAAAAATACAACTTGAAAACGAAAAATTGATGATACTGGAACGATGATTTGTTTTAGGGTCAATCTTCAAAATTTTAAAAAAATGCTAGTAAAACCGAATTTTTATGTGCCAAACAAAATTGTTTATGAGGAAAAAACACACTAATGTGTTTGGTAGAACAACATTTTTCTTTCCTAAGTATAAATTCAACATGTTCTCAACCATAACATGCTAGATACAAAAGAAATTGAAATTTTGTCAATCATAAAATTAAAAAACCATAACATTATAAACAAATTACATCACTAAATGAATTCAAAAGTCATTATTTTTATATTGAATGAAACATACATTATATCTCTAATTTAATGTTGCATTGTAGATATTCTAAACAATAAAAATTATCATAATTAAAACATAATCCAACAACATAAAAATGACTCATAACTTCTCATTTAACACCATATGGAAATCAAAAATTTTATTTCAAAATACGATGCATACATCAGTTATATAAATTGTCTTAAACAATTATTCAAAATCACTCATGTTTTCTTGCACACCATCAGAAATTCACATCTTCAGATGAGTGACTAGATGCTGACGAAGATGTTCAATATTCTTCTCTTTCATCAATAAGTGCCCTATCTGTGTCCACATGCATGCCCACCATTTCAGGTTTCAAAATTCTTCTAGATCTATGACTGGTTTCAGTAGACTCCCATCTCAACACTATTCCCTCTGGTAACAACCTTTTTAGAATCTTTATCATCTTGAAGTGAAGAGTTCCTCTCTTTGTTAAATTGAAGTCATAAACAAGTATGTCAACATCCTCCAATTTTAATATGTTTGTGCAGCGGCGATTTATATTCGTACCCTTTCTTTTTCTCTTTCCGCCATTTTTTTGTCAACTACCATCTCTAGCTTATACACACCATTGAATGGGTGTATATTTGTGGCATACCAATGTACTTCAACACCTGTAACATCTTCATTTTCTGTAAAGACCTTTATAAATTTAGCAACCTAGAATGGATAGCCATTGGGATCTCAATCTACTAGCACTGTGATCATGCAACCCTCCTTAATATCCTGTACTGAACCCTTGTAAAGGTCTTTCATGGCTTCACATTGTGCACAAGATCTTCTGGAACCAATAGACATCTCTCTTTCCTCTACCTGTGAAGAATTAATAATACCTTGAGATTGTTGTTGTTCAACAATGTTTATTTCCTCATGTTCATTTGACACATTGTGTGGCCAAATAAATGGATTTTTCAAAGGTATATCTTCATTTTTTGCTGTTGAAATGATATCACTTTGATTATTGAAAAATGACTCCCACCAAACTGAATCAGCAATGTCAAAGTACTCATATGTATATCCAATACATTTTTTAATTTCTTCTAGGCAATCAAAATAATTTATATCTCTATTTTTTCTGCATGCATTATGAACTTCACCAACTAATTGTAATAACAATATTTTTGATGCAAATATTGGATGATCTGGAATGAACTTCAAAAATTGCAGTAGATGAATACTTCTTGACCCATATTAGTGTTTTCCCATCAATTTTTTTGATATGAAATTGATGTTGGAAGCTAATGTCATTAAGTTCCCCTCACCATATGATCCCAGAATAAACCTTTGCATGTCAACAGTTTCTTCCAAAACATCAAAAGTAGGCTCTAGCATGTATGATTTCTTAATACATTCAATTAATGATGGCAAGCTCCCAACTTCCTTCCTCCTCAATGTGACTGAAAAACGACTGAACATCTAATCAATATGGTCATGAGTGTGACCAACAAGAAGGAAACCAAACTTTACCTTCTAAAAAATTATCAATTCAACAAGCATGTTTAGATATCCAAAAACAACCTGATTTTTGTTTCCACAGCAAATATTGTCCAATTGTAGATACAAAACTTTAGGAAGATTACCAAACCAATGAGAAAGAACATCATGAATTATGGTTATGGTCATATTTGCATCATTATGAATATTTGGATATATGAAGTACACCCTTGGCAACATTTTCCCATTGAAGACCATACAGCTGACCAAGTGATACTGAATAAAATTTTCCTCCTGTAAATTTTTGGGTGTGCGAACAAAATGTGGTAAAAGTGTTTTCTTCTGGTCCATACCCATCAATTTCAAACCCAAATATTTATTCAGATTATCATAACACTTCTTTCGATGCTTGTACAACTTTTTCCTTTCATTTGTTTGTTGTTCGTGATGCTCCTGAAGTTCTTTGACAATTGAATCTACACAACATAAAATAAAACCATTAAGAAATACGTTTTCATAGTTGATGACTATACAATTTTAAAAGTTAAAGTTATGAATGCTTACCTCTTTCTAACCCTTCACAGTTGTCTCTTTTTTATTTAAGAGAACCACATGTACTGCAAATCCCCATCCTTGTCTTCTTAGGAATACTGACATTGTTGAATTATTTCTTCCATACCTTCACAAAATATTGATATGTAATAAATCAGCCATATCCCTCAGCACCTTCTGCATATTCTTTGTATAAGTTGTAGATTTTTTGTCTTGAAAAATTATCTGGAATATGTATTGTCTCTCTATTTGGCATACACTCTCCATGCTTTGAAAAGAAATCTTTCATCCATGACATTGCAGTATTTGATAATGGCCCAAATTGTCTTTTATGACATACTTTTGAATAAAATGTGGGATCATTTTCCAAATTTTCTTGAATTTTCAAGAGACGAAAATTCCCAATCGAATGAAACATTTTGAAAGCTTTTCTACAGATAAATAAAGTCCTAATATGATAATCATAACCTAACAATGTAGATTGCATGCACCCAACTAAATATGAATTTTGCATGCTTTTATTCATTGACAAATATCTCTTCCTGCTCTCTAATGCAAATTTGAAATTCATATGTTTCAAGCAATCTTTTTGGAAACATTCACTTGAAATGAGAGCGCTGATAGAACTTCTTCTCGTTAGATATTCTCCTCTACCCCTTGTATAACTAGAACATCTTGCATTGATATGAAAAGGTATTCCCCTACTCCTCGATACAATATTTCTTTACAACATCTCCATCATTGGGTCATCATTTGTATAAGGATTTTCATCATCATTAAGAGGAATGTTATCCACACTATGATCAATTGTGCTTTTCAAATACTGACTTGGAGGATATTCTTCATCTTCCCCTTCTTCAATGCTACTGTCATAGTCCTTAGAAATCATACTGAATGGAAAATTTGACTCGATGTTTATTGGATATTCTTCCTCATGTGCATTGTCAGTGCTACTCTCATAGTCCATAGAATTAGGACTACATCGAAAATGTGACTGTTTACTTACTGAAAATGCTGCATCTTGTCCTTTGTCACTGCTACCTTTATACTCATTAGAATTAGGACTAAGTGCATCATCCTATCCTTCATCATTGTTTCTCTCGTAGTCCTTAGAATTAGAACTCAGAGGACACTGTGACACTCCATTATTTTGAAATTCATCATCACGCTCTTCATCGTTTTTGCTCTCATAGTCCTTAGAATTAGGACTAAGTGGACACCATGACACTCCATTCTTTTGAAATTCATCATCTCGCTTTTCATCATTGTTGCTCTCATAGTCCTTAGAATTAGGACTAAGTGGACACCGTGACACTCCATACTTTTGAAATTCATCATCATGCTCTTCATCATTGTTGCTCTCATAGTCCTTAGAAATAGGACTAAGTGGACACTTTGACACTCCATTCTTTTGAAATTTTTTATCATGCTCTTCACCACTGCTGCTCTCATAGTCCTTAGAATTAGGACTAAGTGGACACCGTGACACTCCATTCTTTTGAAATTCATCATCATGCTCTTCAACACTACTACTCTCATAGTCCTTAGAATTAGGACTAAGTGGACGCCCTGACACTCCATTCTTTTGAACTTCACCATCATGCTCTTCATCATTATTGCCCTTATAGTCCTTAGAATTAGGACTAAGTGGACACCGTGACACTCCATTCTTTTGAAATTTGTCATCAAGCTCATCATCACTACTGCTTTTATAGTCCTTAGAATTAGGACTAAGTGGAATCTGTGATTCTTTATTTATTTGAAATTCTCCATCCCCTATTTCATCAGTTCTTCTCTCATAGTCCTTAGGATTAGGACTAAGTGGAAGAATTGACTTTCTATTCATAACGGAAGAATTCCCGCTATATTCATCAATATGAATAGAGTTGTTATGCGATGAAGATGTCAAAGTTGTATAAATCGAAACTTCACTATCAGGACAATCCATTCCTTTCAAATAGAAGATGTTGAATGATACAAATGGAGAGTCTCCTAAAGATATTATATAGCTTAGAGAATGAAATTTTCCCTCCAAAACGTTTCGTGAAAATATTTCCCTCCAAAAAGTTTGTTAGATTTATTTCTCTTCATTATTTTATTCTACAATTTATTGAAAATGTAAACTAAATTTTTTTATGAAATAAATCATTAAAGTTAAAATTGTAAACTACAACTTCTACCTAAATTATTTTGATAGTTAAAGTATATAATATTTACTAAACAATTGAATGTGTTTTTTTAATTTTTATAATACATTCTAATAAAAATTAATCCCACATTCACCCCGCTGTAAAACAATTCCATAATATTCATCTTATCATATTTTCCTTCGTCGCCATAAAAAAATTAACATGTTAAATTTTTTTAAAACAAATAAATCCCACATTAACCGTACGGTAAAACATGTCTGTAATTTCACCTATATAATAAATTCCATTATCACTATTAATCATATCACATCAAGATTTTCTAAGATTTGTTGAAAGGCTTGGAGCGAATTTGTGAAGCAGCTACATTGATATCAACAACATATTCAATGAAGAATTCTCGCAATTGAAAGGTTAGTTAAATTTTTTTCCTTGAAAATTTTAATATTAAATAAGTTTAATGAAGTAGATTTTTTTTTTAAATTAATACTTTTTGTGAGTCAAATTAACCAATACGTCTGTCGTGAGTATGGTGGGCCCAGTAAAGCTCACGATGGCAGCCCACCCTGCGCCATCCCGGCGCCTACCGCCGCCGATGGCGAGCCGGCGGGGTGGCACGGGGTGGGCTGCCATCAGGCCCACTGCACCACTTCGGTGGCTACCCACTACGGGTGGTTTATTGAGCGATCCCGAAATTGCCCAATAGCCCACTGGGTGGGCGGTGGTTCCCAGGGTGGCACGGAGGTGGGGCTGCGGCAGCCCACCTGCGCATCCCAACGGCCCACCCGCCCACCCAACGGGTTGTTGAGCGATTCCGGGAATCTTCCAACAACCACCCCCGCCAGTGAGCGTGCCACTGGGGTGGCGCAGGGTGGGCTTCTACCATTTCTCCCCATATTGATCTCCTTCTCCATCTGCATTCTACCCCTCAAGGGGGAGGCTGAGGGGTAGATTGAAGACGGAGAAGGAGATCAATGTGGCGAGAAATGATAGAAGTTGTTGTTGCATCCTCCCTCGTGCCACCCCGCCCGGTGGGCCACCGGGGTGGCATGGGGGGAAGGTTGTGGTAGCCCCCTGCACCACCCTGGCGGGTGGGCCGCTGGGGTGGTGTGGGAGAAGGATGTGGCAACAACTTCTACCATTTCTCACCACATTGATCTCCTTCTCCATCTTCAATCTACCCCTCAGCCTCCCCCCTGAGGGGTAGATTGAAGATGGAGAAGGAGATCAATGTGGCGAGAAATGGTAGAAGAGTTTGCCAAAGCCTTCGCCCGTGCCACCCGGGCGGCACGCCCGCCCGCGAGGTAGTGGGCGATTCTCTTAGTATTAATATTTTTTTAATTTCAATGATATGATTATACAAATTAAAAATTTATGATATATTTTCGTTGTTAATTTAAGTTAATATGTTTTTGTTATTTACTAATTTATGTGTTTCTTTTTTCAAGAAAATGGCATCAAAGAAGATTTTTGTGAATCTTTTTGGACCAAAGACTCTTAAAGGTGGATCTTCAAAAAACATTGGTGAACGAACTTCACCTAAGCTCATGGCTATAAATCTTTCAAGTGCCTCAAATGATAAAAAGATGATTTCATACTGGAAGAATTCAAAAAAAGTGAAATTTCCATCAAGAATCTAGTATGTGAAAGAAAGAGAAAGTCAAAATGTGAATATATATCTATATATTGATATACTGAATGATAATGGGATTTATGAAGTGATGGGAAGAGTCATAGATATGTGTTCGGTACCGGACAGTGAAGTCATTTACATACTTACAAAACCTCCCAAGTCACATGAAAGGATTAAATATTGGCTATCATATTCATTGTATGACACGAGAGAGGTATCTACAAATTTGTGTAAACAAAGTAAAGTCAAAGTTCCAGGGACACTAGCACTTGAGACTTAGGAGAGTGCAGTACTTTGTGCCACCTTAAAAGACACTACTAACCTATAGTCCACATGAACTTATGGGTTATTATTTCTGATTTCACAAATAATAAGATAGAAAGTGTAAATGAGATGAAACAAAATATCGTAAGTATTGTTCTTTATATTTGTATTTTTTGTTCCTGTAACTATCTCACTATATTTTTTTAACTTTGTTTTTATTGACATATGATATTTTGTTTGGTAGAATTTTTTTGAAAGTTGTTCAATTAGGTTGGAAGGAATTTATTTCATAGAGCATGATATTATGAAAGTTGTCAACAATTTCTACTCAGTGTCAGAAGAATATATGGAAAACAAGCAAAATGTAGTAATTGATGATGCTAAAAAACTACAGCAAGGGATCAGAAAAAATGCCTCTAGTGGATAAATCTAGCAAGGGTAGACAAGTTACTTTTGAAGACAATGAAGTTGAAACTAACAGTGAAGCATATTGTTGGGTCCCTATAATACTAGTGATTACCCCATTACTATTGTAGTTTCATCCCTTATTAATATTTTTGTGCCCCTATTGTCCCCATATTGTTATTACTGTGTCCCATAGAATCCCTCTATTGTTATTTTTGTGGCTTTATATTATTATTGTTAGGTCGGCTAGGTTATATTGTGACTCCTTAGACTCCTATATATAGAAAGGAGGTTTTGTCATTTGAATCATCCAAGAATTGTTCATTTATGTAATGCAAAGGAGGCTTCCCCCTTGAATAGGCTGAGTTCTAAGGCGTTGATCTATCTTTTCTTGAGTTGGTTTCATAACATTTGGTATCAAAGCTTTGGATTCAGGGTTTCGCTGCTCCAAATAGGTCATCACAGCATTTTCACTATAACTTTGTTTCTGTTACTTTTCAAAAGATAAAAGAAAAACCCATTTTAGAAGAAATCATGCTGAACCTCGGATCCGAATTTCAAATCTTTTCACGCTATATTTGCAGTGATATGATTTGAGGAAGTTGGTCTTTTTGCAGACTTCTGAATTACATTCCAAACAGGTGACCTAGGAAAAATCGTCATAACTTTCTCTCTGAGCATTGGATTGAAATTTGATAAGAAGGTACAGAAAGAGGATGGATTGTAGCTTCTTGTATATATTTTTCAGAGCCAAAGGTCGAAACAGTGACTCGTGGCACGCCGTACAAGTTCGCTCTACTGAACTAGTCTATAATCAGGTCACTGTGGGAGATTTCACATAACTCTCACTATTAAAGATAAGTTTCCCATTCCTGTCATTGATGAATTACTGGATGAATTGCATGGATCAATTTACTTTGCCAAGTTGGATCTTCATTCAGGATATCATCAAATCATAATGAAGACTGAAGACATTCTTAAAACAGCATTTAGAACTCACGAGGGTCATTATGAATTTTTGGTCATGCCTTTTGGCCTTACCAATGCACCTTCAACATTTCAAGGTTTGATGAATTCCATTTTCAAACCATTCCTTAGAAAATTTGTGTTAGTATTTTTTGATGATATACTAATCTACGGCAAGTCTTGGAAGGATCATGTTGAACATGTTGACAGGGTGCTACAACTATTGGAGGAGAAACAATTATATGCAAAAAGATCCAAATGTTTCTTTGGAGTACAGGAGGTGGAATATCTGGGTCATATTGTATCTCATGAAGGAGTTAAGGTAGACCCTAGCAAAATTAAAGCCATTAAGGAATGGGGAATCCCCACATCCATAAAGCATTTGCGAGGATTTCTCAGGTTGATAGGGTATTATTGCAAGTTTGTTAAGAATTATGGGAGAATAGCATCACCTCTAACAACATTATTGAAGAAAGATGCATTTTCATGGAGTCCAGAAGCAACAAAGGCCTTTGAACATCTTAAAGAGGCAATGTGCCAAGCACCTGTCTTAGCTACACTGGACTTCACAAAAACCTTTATTGTGGAATGTGATGCTTCAGCAAATGGAATTGGTGATGTTCTAATGCAAGATGAAAGACCCATTGCTTTTGAAAGTCGTCCAATCAAGGGAAAGATTTTAAGCAAAGATATTTATGAGAAGGAAATGTTGGCAATACTCCATGCACTTAAGAAATGGCGACCCTATCTAATGGGAAGACACTTCAAGGTAAAAACGGATCATGATAGCCTTAAATACTTTTTAGAACAAAGATTATCCTCTGAGAGCAACAAAAGTGGGTCACAAAGATGTTGGGTTATGACTTTGAAATCATCTACAAAAAAGGGAAGCAAAATGTGGTGGCAGATGCACTCTCAAGAAAGGATGAGGATGTGGAAGCATTTTTGTGTGCCATTTCTATTATCC
>APFE030625289.1:33275-46538 GCA_000404065.3 Pinus taeda | reverse complement strand
ATGACTAACCCAATTCACTCTATTAGCATAAATATAATCAAAAACATGCAATAAACTAATGAGAATGGTGTATTAAGTCGAATTAGGAGGTTGAATGAGCCCATATAATTATCCATTTTTGGGGCTCATCAGTTGGTCTAGAAAAAAAAATGTAGTTTTCACTGATGATTGTAAGGAGGGATTTGGTGGAGTTCTAATGAAAGAAGGACATGTGATCTACTATGAATCTAGGAATATGAATGAGCATGAAAGGAACTATGTCACTCACAACTTGGATCTAGAAGCCATTGTGCAGACACTAAAAATGTGGAGGGATTACCTATTGGCAATGAGGTTTTTATTGATGACTGATCACGATGGGCTGAAATATTTGTTTGACCAGCCCTAGCTAAATTAAAGACAAGTTAGGTGGTTGACTTTGATTAGTGAATTTGATTTCAAAATCAAGCACATCAAAGGAAAAGAGAATAATATAGCAGATGCATTCAGTGGAATTTTGCAAGAGGTTCACCTAGCAGCCATAAGCACTTGATGATTTGACATCAAGGAAAGGATTAAATAAGGGTTGATAAATGATGACCATTACCAACTTGTGAAGAAGTGTAGATGGGTTAGTAAGCAAAAGCTACCATCTCAATGATGATGGAATATTAATATTCAAGAACAAGAAATATGTGCCTAATGCCAAGGATTTAATGAAGCGTATCATGGATGAATTACATAAAATACCTTACTTAGGTCACCCTCAATATCAAAATATGACAACCATGAAGAGAAGATATTTTTTTCCTAGGAATGAAGAAAGATATTATTGAATACCTTGCAAAATGTTTGGAATGTCAACAAATGAAGATGGAATTCAAGCATCTAACTGGACTACGACAACTAATTACAATTATGAAATGGAAATGGGAGGTCATATCTATGAATTTCATTACATGATTACCCAAGACATATAGACATGATCACGTTACCATGGTGGTAGTGGATAAGTTGAGCAAGGCAACTCACTTCATAATTGTAAAGTCTACTCATAAAGCAATAGATATAGCCAAATATTCATGAAAGAGATAATCAGGTTGCATGAAGTACCCAAAAATATAATATTAGATAGATATTGGTGAGCCCAAGTATTGCACCAAGGATGTTGCAACTCCTAAAACCTTCTCAACTGTAATTATCAACCCAAAGTTCATACTAACTTAGAGGTGACAGTGTTTTATGAACAGTAGGTTAGGTTCTACGCATGTCACTCTTATTCTTGAAACTAGATCATGGCATTCAAAGGCCATTCCTCCAACTAATTGTATTGAAAACCTCTTATGAAAACATAAATGAACATTGTTATACTACCAAGGTGAAAATTCCAATCATAAAATTTAAATGCTAATTGAAATTCCATAAGGGAAAATACACTAATTTAGTGGCAGAAATAAATCATACTACTCTGCTTACCATTCATCAAATGTAAATCTTAATTGAAATTGCATAAGCAAAAACTAATATATTTGCAGGAATAACATGTTCTACTCTACTTGCACAGTTGATTCAAATCAATAACCTACCTTTCATGCATCATTTATCTACTCACACTTGCTTGAAACTGAGAAATCACATCTTTAACATGCCTATGAAGAAAAAATTCCAAATCTAACTATGGTTTTCTATATGATGGTTGAAATGATGGAAGGGTGAGGTTGGAGTGGTCCTAAAGTCTTCCCTAATCATAAAATCATATTGTGGGGGACATTATTCAACTTAAATAGGACATAGTCCAAGTTTGGAGAAAAATTGATTCCTGTATTGCTACAAGAGACCTTATTTTGCTACAAGAGGAGGATTTGAGAGATTTTGAGGATATAAATGATGTATTGAAGGAAAAGGAATGTGGTTGAAGGTAGAGAGTGGTGAATGAAGGGTGTGGGATCCCCTTAGCCAAGCTTAGTACCCCTCACATGTCTATCTTGCACCAAAGTTGATGCCCATGATGTCCTTCATTTTCCTTAACATAGTGAATTCGGAGATAGAATTTGGAAGCAAGGTGAGGTACCTAAGAGGAATATGGAAAGGTCTAGGTGGATGTGGAAAGATGTGCCCACCCCTTCAGATCATCACAATCCATGTAGCTAGCCAGATACATGCATCAACTGACCAATAATGCAGTGAAACAAATTATCATGGAAAAGATGAGTTGAATTTGATTAAGATCTATTCTATCCCACAACACTACTCTAATCACTTAAGATAATGACACTAACTCCTAAATTGTAGAGAATAAATAGGAAAACTAACATCTATCCATTTCCAAGAAATCATAAACAAATATTTTTGATTTTTTATTATAGATCTTTCCAATCACTCTTCCCACAAGAGAGGCGATAGGCACGCCTGAAATTATAGGTTTTTATGATATAATATCCTTTGAAACAAGAGAAGGATTACATATTTGAAACAAGAACAGGAAGGAAATATAAGAGAGGGACTAAAGCCTCTAGGTTGGACCCAAACCTAAGGGTTTTAGTCCTCCAAAACTAACTCAGGTGTAGATCAATGGCAAACTTCTCATTAACAAAAAATAATAGTCTCATACATCATATGAAAGTTAAGAATAAAAATGTAAAGCACTAAGCTCTCAGTCACTACTCCTAGTTGCAACAAAATTTGAATCCTAATGAGCCTTTAAGCTTGTTTACTTATACAAAAATGATTAAGTGGCAACTTCCTTGAAAGGATGAATGCTCCCCTCCAAAATCTCAAGATTTGTGGATGTGTTTCCCTTTTTCCTTGTCATTCACTTTGAGCTCCTCGCCTTCTAGTGAATTCGAGTTTTTGGATAGTATTATGTGATCGCAATCTAAGTTCAGGAGTTAATGAGGTGGACAATTTCCCTATATTCTCTCTAAGTGTCTCCATCAAGACCCAACATGGTAAATATCTCCAAAAATGCTTCTTTGTCATGCATATTAATCACATTAGGCCATACAGTATGAAAAACACCTTTTAATATTCCTACTAAGCATATTATGACTGAAAATGTGAATTAATGTGAGAAAAGGAGAGTTTTAAGGGTTGGAAGATAGCACAATGAAATCAAAATGATACTTATTGGTGGGACCCGTCATCACCCCCTATTGAAAATGTTTCTCACCCTCTGAGAAACTCTGTCACTGGTATGAAGTTCATTCATGGCCTTAGTGGCCTCTCTAACATCCCAAGGCACTTCAGATGATGTGTTTTCCTCTAGATAGAACCCTCCATTTTCCTCTATGTGTGCCCATTCATTTTTTTCCTCTGCATGGTTTATACCTTACTGTAGGCCCAATAGTAAGGGAGGACTAAGTTTGAGGCCTATCCACTTGCTCTTCATCCTTTGCATGATCCTTTTGTATAGTGGGGGTTTCTCTATGGCATTCCTTAGTCTTTCTGGGGAGTGATATTCTTTTATTTATAAATTGTGAGGCAGGCCCTGCCATCTTCTTTGACAATCTGGCAAACTCATTATCTATAACATTCTAAAATTTCCCTAAAAATGTATGATGGATTTGTCTTGGGATTTTATGTACCTAGGTGCCAACTCAGGATCAAAGGAGATGAGATTATGGTTGCTAATGACAACCTTGGGGCTCACTAATTCTAATCTGATATATAAGGGCTCCTTTTCTTCTTTTGTCATCACCCTTTTTACTTTTTCAGCCCTTATCTCCTCATGGGTCAACCAAGAGGATAATGGAATTAATTGCATGTCTCCCAACCTTGAGTTGGGGTCCCAAAAATTCATGTCCATGAGGATTACATTATGCACGTAAAACTCAACTAGCTTTGCTCTATCCCTAATACTTTCCCTTTTGTAAAAGTTGATGAATTTCATGTAGTCTTGTAAAGGTAATGAGACATACTATGCCAATGCCTTAATTTGAAACTAAAACCATTTATCCTTAATGAGAATAGCATAGGATTTGGATGGCCTCCTACATTGTATAGCTTTTATGGATAAACTCTCCATGGTGGAAAGTTGTGTCTCTTTTTCTTGTAGTTTCTCTCTTAACCTAGTGTTTTTTGCCTATAGTTGTTCCCTCATCATTGGCTCTCTTAATTTTAGGTCATTCAATTATTTTCCCATCTCTTGACTTTCTCCTTGATGAGACCCACATCCTCTACACTTTTGGATTTTTCAATTTGCATCCATCTATGTGTTATGCCTCTTTCCTTATCTAACTCAAAAAGAGTGGGATAGTGAATTCCTCAACTATAATCCTACCTCCCTCAACAAATTTGTAGTAGGATTCTAGGTTGGGTTGTTAATCAGGCTCTTTAAGCTATTTGAGGTATTTTTCTTCTTTTTTGATCCTTCTTGTAGAACCTCTTGCTACTCCTATAGCGGCCCCTGTTTCTTCTATAGTAGCCATTGTTTCTCCTATATCTTCTTTGTTTCCTCTTGTAGCTCTTCTTTTTCTTCTTGTAAAATGGAAGCTTGTGTCTTGAGCCCCATAAAATTGACTTCCCTAGTGGTGGTTCTTCCCTCAAGGAGAATAGGTTGCATGGTTTTCATCTTAGGAGAAGTAATTTCTTCAACTTCCCCCTCACTAAATCCTAGTTCTTCCTTCTTGCTCACTAACTCCTCTATGGTGATAGGGACCCTTGTAGGAGTTTTAGGCTTCCCTTGTGCTCTTCCTTCTTTTGAGGTATAAGGGACCTTTCCTTGGGTACCTCCTTTTGGGATTGAAAGGTATGCTCAATGTGGCCAATGTTGCAGCCACTCCTTGCTTATTATTTCCTAGAGAGAGACTAGTTTGGTGTCCTTGTTTCTATGTCCCTTGAGGCTTTGAAGTATCCTCAAGGATCTCTTTCTATGTTCCTTGCTTTTCTCCTTCTCCTTCCTCAGTTTCTACTTATTTTTCCTCTATTTATATTGCCTCCACTTCTTCCTTACTTTTCATTTACTATTTTCCTTCTCTACCGCCAATACTAGACGATGGTGTTCCCTCTTGATGTGTGGAGGTTATGTTTTTTGTTTCAATGGAAGTTTCCCTATCCATATCTACAAAATTAATATAGAGTATAAGGTACCTTAAATGGTTGAGGGAATCAATAAAAATTAGCTTGATGAGGCCATGGTGAGAAATGTGTTGGTGTTTCCCTTCCCTCACTTTCTGGCTCATCCCAATGATAGACTATAGTATGAAATGGAGAACACTAAGTCTTTGTGGGATAGGAAATTCTTCTTTGAATATTAACTCATGGAGTAACCTAAAATGGTAGGCATATACAATGCTCAACTTCCCCTCACATGATATGTATTTGAGAATGTGGTAGGCCACTTCATCTAGGCTCTCCCTTCTCACTCCATTTTTGTCTTCTATGAGTTTTTCTATTAGTATGAATAGGTTCTTTGTGGTTTTGACACTCACTTCTTTTTCCTCCTTGCTCCATTGAATTCCTAAGGGTAATTTAGTCACTCTACTTATGAGTTCAACATTTAGAGAGATAACAAGGCCTCTAACAACAATGGTGGCACTATCTCCTCCCTAAGGATTTAGTGTCATGGAAAATTCTTGGGTTATATCATCATCATACCCCTTCAATAGTTAAAAGAAGCCAAACCATTAATATCTCTGAACAATATTTACCACAGGAGGATGTTGATGAATTCTCTTTGTGTCTGTGGGCTCTCCTCTGTTAAACCCTCCCCCCATTTCTCCTACTCCTCCTTCTCAAGGATACCTAGGTGTATTTCAAATTTTTGCCTTAAAGAAATCTTGGTTGTAGAGACAGTGTCAAATTTCCCTCTTTATCAGAGGGGGAGAAGAATTCCAATAATTTCTTAATAAAACATACGTTTCTTTGACCTGATCTTACTTTTACATATGACAATTTCCAAAAGGGGATTACTGTATAATTCTTTATTATAGGGAGCTTATTTCAAGCAAATTTTTCCAGGAAGAGGTATGGAAATTATAGAGCAAAAGGATCACTTATTCCTTTTAATGTAACTTTTTCATGTGCATGAGGGTTTGTGGGTAACTTGGGTAATTTTGACTTCCTTTCTTCCTTCAATTCTCTCTTGTAGCTTCCTTTCGAGCCTCCTATAGCATTCCATAGCACCTTGTAGCAATTCATAGCCTCTTGTAGATCCTCCCATAGCATTCCAAATCCTTATGTAGCAGTTCATATCCTCTTGTAACTCCTCCTGTAGCACCTACAAACATTGTTCGAAGCAACTAGATGGCACCCTAGGTAGTCTTTGAAAGTAGTAGCCCGTCCTTCTCTAATTGTTTCTTGAAATGAGCGATTATACAAATGGATTCAAGCCTTGTACTTAAAATTCCTTTTGTGGTAAGGGATTAGAGAACTTTGATGACATGTCTCTTGTATGAACTTCCATTTTCTAACTGTTGTCCCCACTCCTTGCAATCATCACCTTGCTCCTCATGATTATCACCTCACTCCTCATAATCACCACCTCACTTGAGTTGAATTTTCCACGTGCATGTGTAACTAAAATGAACTTTAGTTTACTAATCAAAGGTGGCCCATAAAAAAATCATTTCTCATCCATTACACATTTTATAATAATATGCATAGGGAAGAGGTACAGGTTATCATACCTGAGCCCACCTGTGATATTGATGTGTTGGAGAATTTTGCATGCTATAGATGGTCTTCATAATATGATGATCCTGAAGGTGTTGATTTACTTTTATTTCTTTTGTACATGTTATCATAGCTTAATGATTCCCTCAGTAATGAAGTTGTTGTGTGTGAAGGTTTCTTCCTAGTATCCAATATTATTTTTCCTAAGGGTGTGCCTCTTCTCCACTTCAAAATTGGATTCATGATGCATAAGGTGGTTGGACCTTCTTCTCTGTGAGTGAAAAAAAAGGAATTGATGATGTGTTTTGTTGTGGCTATATAGATTGCTACAGGAGGAGTCTCTTCCCTATTGCAGTCACTTAATCCCTCTTTTGAGACCTCATATTGCATGTAAGGCATGAGTATTGGATTAGGATCATGAGGAAGTGGTGTAGGTGGTGGAAAAGTGAAAGCATAGCTTTTCTATATTGTTTTTTTATATGCATGGCAGAGTGGAAGCTAAAACTGACTTTTGGCTAGATGGAGTGGATGTGTGATGAAATTTATGTTGGTGGACCTCTCTCAACACTTCCTAAAGAATATGTGACCACTTGGCCTCTTTCTACAATCCTATATTACTCTTGTAGCATTACAACAAGGAGGAAAATTTTTATTCTATTGTTTCTTGGATGATGGAGAGAGGTAGGGAGGTCACTAAAGGTGGTGAAAATGGAATGGGTGGCTAGAAAAATGGAGGAATGCACTTGTAGAATAAGTCATGTATTCATGGTTATGTTGAATGTCTGGAGTCTTGCAAAAGAGAGATGTTATCACAAGTAGTGTAAGAACTCCTTCCTTGTGTCTTTTCTTTCTCTTTTTCTCTCTTTTTTTCAAGACATGGAAGCTTCCTCTGTTGAGGTTTTCAACCTACATTCCTTCCCTAGGTGCCTTAGAGGAGGTTTTCACTTGGGAATATTTTCATCTTTTCTTTTTTCTTTTTTTTTGCTCCTGGGTTGCCTCACAGCAGTTCTCAACCATGGAATTGGCCTCAGATGCCTCATGGAGGTTTTCATCTAGACCCTCTTATTTTTTATTTTATTTTCCTTTTTTAGAAGTTTTTTGGACTGAGGGTTGCAAACCTTCCAAACGCATCCAATTCTCTGTTGATTGAATTGACAAATTCTTCCTTTGTTAGAGGTATTTTATAAAACTTTAACATATAACGATTTAAAATTAATGGGATCCCTTCCTCATCAATTGATCTGATATGGATAAACCCATTCTCATGACATTTCTCCACTAGATAGGGACCCATCCATCTTGACATTAGCTTTCCCTTGAAATCCTTGAACTTGGAATCATACAGCAGGGCCCAATATCCTTATTGAAAAGTGTTCTCTTTTATGTGTTTGTCATTTCAAATATTCCTTCGTAGCTGGATTATCTTAGTGTGCAGGAGAGCTTGCAACCTAAATTCATCTATACCATTGAGTTGAAGCATCCTCTTTTATTGTGCTATAGTGAGATCCAAATCCTCCTGGGCTTCCACCCTTAAGGTGTTATATTCAAATTCAATAGACAACAAGGCCATCTTCCCATAGACTAGTTAAAATGGGGTAAATCCAGTGGTGGTCTTCCAAGTTGCATTGTAGGCCCAAATGGCTTCAACAATTTTGTCTCCCCAATCCTTTCTGTTGCTACTGACAACCTTGATAAGAATGTTCTTCAGTGCTCTATTCATGACTTCCACCTACCCATTTTCTTGAGGGTGATAAGTAGTGGATTTAATGTTCTTGATGTGGTATTGCTTCATGAGATCTTCAATCAGATTTGATGTAAATTATGCTCCTTGATCAGTGACTAACTCCCTTGGAAAACAAAACTTGCAGAAGATGTTCTCCCTTAGAAATTCAGCCACATTTTTCTCATTTTCTTCCTTTACTACCTTTGTTTCATCCCATTTAGTCAATTAATCAGTGCACACAATGATATATATATTTTTCCTTAATGGGGAATCAATAGCTCCAATGAAATTCATGCCCCACTTCTCAAATGGATCTAAATTCACTTGAGGTTGTGAGGAAATTTCATCCTTGGGTGTGGTTTTACCCATCCTTTGGCACTGATCACACCTAGTGGTTTACCTTCTTGCATCCTGATGTAAAGTGGACCAATAATAACCTGATTGTAAAACTTTAAAGGTTGTCCTCTTAGCAAAAAAGTGGACCCGACAGGGTCCATCATGGCATGCTGAGAGGATGTCAAAGACCTCCTCTTCCCTTAAACATCTCCTCAAGATCTGATCTGGTCCCAATCTCAAATATTTCACCCAACGTAAGTGAATGGGGCACTTTGCCTGACAATCTTTCTCTTCTCCTTGGGGGATAGATTAGGAGGGAACCTCCAAGCAACAAAGTAATTGAATATATCAAAAACCCAAGGAGAAAGAATCGACATGGAAAAGAGGTTTTCATATAGAAGTTGATCATCCACCATTTCTTCATTTTTTGTAGGTATGGTTATTCTTGACAAGAAATCTACAACCACATTCTTTTTCCCTGGTTTATCAGTCAAACCAAATTGTTGTAATAATAAAAACCATCTAATTATCATAACATTGATATTAGGTTTGTTCATTAATACTTAATGGCTACATGATCATTGCGAAAAAAAGTTGGATAACCAATGATATAATTACTAAACTTGTTCAAAGAATGTACCACTTCCAATAGTTCCTTTTCAACGATAGTATAATTTAACTTAGCTTTGGAAAGGTTTTTATTGATGAAATCGATAGCATAAGGCAACTTGTTTTCCACTTGTCCTAAGGATGCCCCTACAGCTTTGTCTCAGGTATTTGTGTGTATATGGAAAGGTAATGCCTAGTTGGGACCCTTGAGGATGGGTGCAGTGGTCAAATTTTATTTCAGTACTTTGAAGGATTCTTGACAGTTGTTTGTCCAACAAAAATATGAGTCTTTAGCCAGCAATCCAAACAAGGGTGAAGCCAATTTACTATATTCTTTGATAAACCTTCAATAATACCCAACTAATCCAAGGAAACTCTTGACATCTCTTTTTTTTAGGGATAGGGACCTTTTTGATGATGGAATTTTTTTTTGGGTCAACCTGTATCCCTTCCTTATATATAGAATGGCCAAGAATAGTCCCTGCATTCATGAAGAATTCACATTTCTCAGCACTCAATGAAAGATTCATTTCAATGCATTTCTTTAATACTTTGCACATATTAGAAAGAGCTTCCTGGAAGTCACATCCATAAGGAGTGAAATCATCCATGTATATCTCAACAGAGTCATGAAAATTTTTAGCAAAGATACTTGGAACTTCCCTCTAGAAGATAGCAGGGGCATTGCACAGATCGAATGGAAGGACCCTATAGGAAAATGTACCCCAAGCACATGTAAATGTGGTCTTATCTTGGTATTTAGGTCTGATATGGATTTGGTTGTATCCACTAAATCCATACAGGATGGAGAAGAAATTATTTCCTACAAGGCCATCTATGACTTAGTCAATGAAGAGAAAAGGAAAATGGTCCTTCTTTGTAGCCTTGTTAAGTTCTCGATAATCAACACAAATCCTCCACTTCCCATTTTTTGTGGGGACTAAAACAAGAGGTGACACCCACTCACTATCTAAAATGGGGTATATTAACCTTGCATCTAGTAACTTTTGCAATTATTCTTTCACAATGTCCTTAAGAGGTAGGTTCATCCTTCTCTCGAGTTATCACACGGCCTTGCATCCCTCTTTGATGTCAATATGATTATTACATACTAAGGGATGCACACCTTTCATTTCATTATAATCCCAAGAAAAATCATCCAGATGTTACCTTAGCACATTGCATAATTGTTCTTCCTACTCAACAGAAAGGTAGGGGTTGATATTTAGAGTTATAGATGGGCCAATATTCACAATCTTGGTGGGTTCTAGGTTAGAGTCAACAGAGCACAATTCAGTCCAAGTACTACTCCCAAACCCTTTCATCAGATCCTCAACTGGTATGTTAGTGGGAGGTTAATTCTATAAGATGTGGTTAATAAGGTCATCTTCATCAAGCTACTCCCCTCCTATAACAATGTCTACAGTGCAGACTGGGTAGAGGGATGTCTGATAAAATCCTTCCACTTCCTCCTCCTTTAACCATAAGGGTAAATCATGCTCAACAGAAGGCTAAGCAGGAAGATACATCACAAATTGTTTTGATAAATGTCCATTTTTAGTAGTCAGGTTCCTAGCCCTACAACGAATGTAGGCATCAGTAGTGGCCAACCAAGGTCTCCCTAGAATGAGAGGATAGCCATTAAACTTGGTTTTGGGTTGTAGGACCAAGAAATCAGTGGGTACTCCCAGGAGTCATTGGAGACCATGACATCCTCAATAACTCCTTCAGGAGCTACGGTGGATTTGTTTGCAAGTTGTAGCACTGTAGTGGTCTTCCTCAAAGGCACTTTGAGGTTTATCTTCAGCATGGTTTCCCTGATTATTACATTGATTTCATCACCAATATCAATCAAGGTATTAGGGACCATAATTCCATCAATGTGCACATCCATTGTGGGGCTACAAGGATCCAAGTATTTTGGAGAGATCACCCCCCCAAGCATCAAATTAGATAGTTGTCCAACAACATTGATTGTGGGGGTATCTTTTCTTCTTCTCGAAAGACTTTCAAAACATTCCTCCTTGATAAGCTTGTTGTAAATGGTAACATATTTGATCACCTAAAGAAGGGGTATCTTGACATGAAACTTTTTCAATTCCCCCAGAAGTTTAGCCTCTTCTGGGGTGTGTTGTTTAGGGTGGACAAACCTTTCAGGATAAGGAGATGCATTGACATAAGGGATACTCTCCTCATTCTATTTTTTCAAGCTTTTTTGGTGGAGAAGGTGGGTGATTATCTGGGAGAACCTTCCCAGACCTAAGGTTGATCTCTTGGATTTACATAGCATAAGAAGGGTATGATATATCCCCACTTTAAAATTGTTGTGTCTGCTTATTGTTCGGGTTCGTATTAAGTTACACATGCATTTGATATTTCTTAGGTGGGTTTTGGTGAGGAGGTTGTGGTTGAAGTTGAGGTGGAGGAATTAAAGTAAGAAGGTTGTGTGGTTTTAGGCCTCCACCATAGTGAGGGGTTTCCCCATTGGGAAGGTTGGGGTGGATATGGATGAAAAGGAGGATTGATAGGTTGAGGAGGATATTGAGGAGTATAATACTAAGGAGGATGTGTGGACCATTATGGATGAGTGGAAGGGTACCAAGGCTGGAAAGGTTCATTTTGATTTGGATTGTACTGAGGATAATGTGCACCTTGCATGCCTTATTGGTATGGTCGAGGAGGATCTGGTGGTCTCCTTTGGTTAATGAAGCACAACTTCTCTAACCCACCTTCTACCCCTCCTTGGTATATAGCCTTTAGGCCTAGCAGAGAGGGATGTTTATCTGTTGCATGATTCTCTTCACAAATTAGATAGAATTCTATGACATTCAGTGGACATTCATTCCTAGGATGTATTTTAGTACACCTAGGGAGAATGATAGTTAGCCCTCTTTGCTTCCTCTTTCCTTCTCTTGAGTTGCATTGTATCCATTTGTAAGGAAAATGTATGAAACATTTCCTCTTAAAATATTCCAACATACTTCCTATCTCATGCTTGATAGTCATTGTGGAGGGAGAGGAACTAACCAATCTTTAGCTAGACCTACCCTTCTTCCTAGCAACCCTAGAGTGATTCTTGACGACAGTTTTGATGTCATCATAAGGTAATTGGTAGATATCTCCTCCATATATCATGTTGATGGTTTCCATTACCTCCTCAATGATCCCTTAGAGAAGAACTAGCTCAAGTGACTCGGGTTCAAGGGTATAGTTGACCCTCCTACAATTGAGATGAAACCTTTCCTCATAGTCCTCCAAAGATTCATCAGGCCCAAGGGGTATCCTAAATATTTCCTTCCTTTGTTTCTTTTGACCTATAGTAATCCTAGTATTTGTCATTGAAGTACTTATTTCATTTGGGCCCAAGTAGTGATGTTTCCTCCAAGTAGACTCATAAACCAGCAGAATGTTGCATATTTGAGGGTAGAAGGAAACAACTTCAGCGTCTTCTCATCAGAGGCATAGTCATATGTCCTACAGACAACAACAAACTCAAACATGAAGGTGTCAGGATCCTCACAGGTTAGGCCATGGAAATGTGGAAGGGAAGGAATTATATTTTTCATTCTAGCCTCTCTATTGGTTTCTCTGTTAGTGAAAATATCATTGTTCTAGTTTTCAACCATAGTTAGGGTAGGTGGTACAGATTCTTCTTCTCCTATAGGTCCTTCGATGATCCAAGTGGCTCCAGAGACACACATAGGACAAAGAGGGCTTATGGAAGCTCGAAAATCAAAATGATCATGATGCTTTCAAACAAGGACCAGAGCGTAGATCTTGTCGTCCTAATCGTGGTGGTGTGAACAATTCATCAATCCAAGCTTGTATGAGGGAGAATGAGCCAGTCAAAGTTCTGGTCAAAGTTGGACTGTGGGTCAGGTTTAAGTGTCCTACAATTTGACCAACCCCGAGGCATGAAACCTAGCTCCCAAAAGTGGGTGAAATTTTTTCCTCTTCAATTTGTCCAATAACCCTTATATTAGACAAAATTAAAAAAAAAAAAA